>VUQI01024750.1:1301-20279 GCA_015106735.1 Paratilapia polleni | reverse complement strand
TATAGTTAGGGCTGGATCATCTGACCCTGAACCATCCCTTGGTTGCACTGTGGTGGGCCTGGGTTGCTGGGGGTTTCCCATTGTGCACTGAGCATTTCTTCATTCACCTCCTTTCACTCTCCATGTGTTTATACACCACTTGCATTTAATCATTAGTTACTATTAAACTCTGTCTCTCTCCCATAGTGTGTCTTTTGTCCCGTATCCCTCTCCTCTCTTCTGTTTCCCTTCATCCCCAACCAGTTGCGGCAGATGGCCGCCCCTCCCTGAGCCTGGTTCTGCCGGAGGTTTCTTCCTGTTAAAAGGGAGTTTTTCCTTCCCACTGTTGCCAAGTTCTTGCTCATAGGGGGTCGTCTGACTGTTGGGGTTTTCTGTCTAATATTGTAGGGTCTTTACCCTAAAATATAAAGCACCTTGAGGTGACTGTTGCTGTGATTTGTGATTTGGCACTATATGAATAAAATTAAATTGAACTGAATCAGGTCTGTGGAACTGGGCACAACATTAGCTTTGTTTCTACATTGGGAAATCAACTGGAAGTTCACATGTGCTGCTAGTTGAAGGTAAAGCTGTCATTAGATCCACTGTAGAAAGCTGAGACAGCCATCTGAGACAATTTCTAACTTGAAGGCGTAGTGCTACCTTCCTCTGCTTTCTTGAGACAGATAGCTGCTTATCACATCCTGAAAGGTGACAGAGTGTCATCCACAGTCCCTTAATCATCCAGAGGTAATTTCAGATGCAGATGACCTTGACTTTCTCTTTCAGCGGCATGCGCACACTACTCTGAGAATTTTAATCCGTGATGTTGCACTCCCAGAGTTTGAGGATTACTTTTTTCATGCTCTGTTTGAAAAGCTTTAAAAGAGGAGAGTTGGAGAGGGAAAGAAACCAGGAGATTTGGTGATATCCCTGATAGAGCCATTGATTTGTTGAGAGGACCTGCTTCACACCTGCCGAAAATAACTGAGAGGTTTAATCAATGCTGCAAAACCTAATCAAAAGAAGTGAGGTGTACAGCCTGTGGTTACCCACTCAGAGGGTTTATATGTGTGCGTATGTGCTTCTTCTCTAGCAGCAAATCTCTGTACCTCGTGGATTCATGCTTGTTTGTGTCTCAGTAATTGCAGTCAGTGTATATCAAATATTTTTTGTTAAAAAAAAAAAAGAAAACCTGAGATTGGTTTCTTTCATTTGCAAACAAGACTGACATCTTGGAAAATTTCTGTTTACTCAAGGTGTCATGTCATCTGGCAGGGAGGCAGGCTGCAGCTGAACTCAATTACAGCCTCCCATACAGGCAGGAGAAACACAAAGGCAGCATCAGAAATAACGTGATGGAAAAGACAGACAGGATGTTTGCCAAGTTTCTATCACTTTCTCTGATATTTCCAAGAGTTTCTGTGAAAGAACACAAAAATCAATGTCTCAAACCAAATCAACTCTCCAAATATGTGCTGTCAAAGAAGGTTAAATTGAAATTTGATGTCTGGTTGGTTGTATGGCCAGAGTTTGTGTTTGAGTGTCCTTGGCTTCTTTAAATGGGCTTTCTACAATATATTTAATCCTTGTCTCATAAAGGAATCTGATGCTTTAGCACAACAGGATTTCATTCAAATAGCAGTTTGAAATCCACTTTAAGCAAGCTGTTTGAACTGAATCAACTTTATTTTTACTGATATTTTTAGGGAGAAGAAAGTAGTTAACATTGGCAATGCCGTATTCATACATAAAAAGGGTGTTCTGATGATATGAATTGATCTATTACATCTTTTCAGCATATATACAGTGAGGTCATCAAATTAAATAAAATATTTTTCATTAAAAATAATATCACCAGCTTCACAATATGAATTGTACCATGAATTTCAGAATATCTTTGCATTTGTCTTTTGATGAACTGGATATGAGCTGCACAGACTCCACCAGTTTGCTCAAACCTCATCATCCATATTGTCCCTGCATGATGTGAAAGTGACCCAAAGAGCATCTTGTTAAGTGGTCTGTATGTAAAAGATAGACACAGCTTCAGAATCTGAAAAAAGAAGCCAATGCGGGAGTGGCTTAAATCTGAATTCTGTCAGAAGGCCAGCAGGGGGTGACTCCTCTGGTTGCAATAAGAAGTCCTGATGAATAGAAGTCTGTGGAAACATCCCTCTGTTCCCTCGATCTTTGATCTCAACAAACACCCATACTTCTGGCTGCACAACAGGACTTCACCAACCAATGTGTGATGTCACAGCGGCTGTGTCCATCTTTTATGTACAGTTTAAGGGTGTCGGCAATGGTTGGGTTTCATAGACTTAAGTGTCTCCATACATAAGTGGGTTTGAGGTAAGATGACTGTGGAGGAAGGTCCACAAGTTTGCTCTCCTTGTTCTTCTTTGGTCTTCAATTAGTTCTTCTAAATCCCCAAACTTTACTTTGATTTTACTCTGTGGTCTTTTGGACCCCAGTGTATATACAGCTTATTTTTCCAGCATTTATTTATTTATAATTTTTTTTTTATCACACTGACTCTTAAGGTAAAGGTCAGATTCTCCATAGTTTATTTTGCTGACAACCGCCATCGATTGGTCCTCTGTTGGAGGGTTTGGCTGCAGTCATTTGTTTAGTGACTTTCTTACTTGCAGCAAAAGTGTTGCTGACAAATACTAAAGGCAAAAAAAAGGAGCAACCTCCTCTCTAAAAATACTCACTCTTCAGCGATCTCTTGGCTAACTATGTGGAATAATGGAAGAATATGTGAAAATGGTAAGCCATTCATCCATATTTGGGAACACCTCATTTAGTTACAAGATAAATTTAAGAGGTGCCTTCAAATGTTTCCACTGCTGCACCTATTAAAAGGAAAACCCTGATGTAAATTCAGCCTTCTTCTTCAAAGTCCTCCCTTTCAGCAGCCATACATTGCTCCTGCTACATTTGCACGGCTCTATGGAAGTCCCATTCTGACCACTTGCTGGTGCACATGCGCAATATCTGTCAAAACGGCCACCCGTTAACTTGCATTTCCTTTTGGGTAAGTGCACAAAGTCACACGTATCCAAACCTGGCAAGTAGGACAAATGGTGCTCCACGATGACTTTTATTGAATTCCCTCTGTTGGGGTAAAAACTGATATGGAATCCATGGCACAAACACAGCTTTTGAGTGAACTGTGTGTGTGTGTGTGTGTGCGTGCGCGCGTGTGTGTTGGCTAACTGACTGTTTTTTTTTCTTTCCAGTAACTCATTTTTCAATAAAATAGTGTGCATTAGTGAACAAAATGCCAGAAGGAAGTAAACAGAAGAGCAAATAGGAAAAAATCAAGTGGAGCTCCACAGCAGCTCTCCACAAACTGACAAGTAAATGTCAGATGTGGTGTGACCACTTCATTCACTATATAAATATTGATGAAAACCCTTAATGTAAAAGCAGTTTGCAATGCAACAAATAAATGTGTGCCAATAATAGCTAAATCATTTTGTTTTACTGTGTTCTGTTGAGCTATTGTACTATTTATACTGTTTATTTATCACTTTATTGCATTATTTTTGAATTTTTACTTATTGAGTTACTGTGTTTTGTTATTCTTTCATTCTATTTGATGAGCTTCTTCTGACTGAAATAATCATGGACTTATTTTGTATTGATATTCTACTTTATTGAGCTATTCTACTTTATTACATTGTTATTTTATTTTGTTATTGGTTGTGTTTACTATTTTGGCTGCTGTAACACAGAAATATCACAACTTTTGGGATAAAGGAGATCTTATCTCTTAAGGTAGTTCAGTGTAATAATATGACTCTCTTGTTTCTTTCTGCAGACAGTTTAAGTAAAGGGTAGCAGGAAGTTATCCCTTAGAAATAACTTGTGTGGTCTGTGATGCATTGTAATAACACAGAGAACTACAATAAAGAGGCTAATAGAGGCACAAAGAAGGCACGGTAAAACAGTAAGGAGTATTATGGGAATATTTTACTGATTTATGGGTAAAATATAATATGGGTGATTAAAAACAAGGTAATCAAACACACTAATGCCCTGGCTCAGTGGTTATCCTTGTCCTTTCATGACCTCTTTCGAGCTCATTGGTCACCTGTGTTTGTGCTGTGTGGTGTTTGCATGTTCTCACTGACTTCAGCAGCAGCGTGAATGTGTTTCTCCTGCTGTGAAACAGACTCTTAAGGTATCCTGAGGTAGCCTTGAGTCCTTGTGTTACCCCGAACCGGATACCTGCCATCTGTTTGCTGGAATTTCACAATGGCAAAGCAGCTAAGATACAATTGGAAAAATTGCAAAACCGAATTTGGCTCACTTCTCAATATTTCAAGATTTAATTTAGAGCGTTTCAAAACTCTGGCACTGAATACAACTCTTGGAGGTAATTGATCAATTTTGTTCAATGCCACGCTTTTGCATTCAGGTGAAATCAGCACTTGAAAAAATATGTATCTGCAAGCCTGACTTTATCTCCACACTAGAGCAAACAACAAAAATAGTCTCACATAGCTTTTTTTTAATTAAAAAAACAGAGCTGCCATCATACAAACACCACAACCAAACTATTTTCTTTCATTACTTACAGGAAGATATGGCCATACAAAAAGTGTATAACTTTCTTACATAATTATGTCCACTTTAATTACACTCCAAGACACTGCTTGATAAACAACAACCAGTTTAATAAGTAAAAATAAGGGAAAACATTAGAGTGGTGGTTAAAGTTATGTGAGTATTTGTCACATTTTTATTGTTGCTCTGAATTGATTTTATGAGTCAATCCTGCCGCCTGGTTGGCTCTAACTCCAGTCTATTCCCAAAGCACCAAAGAGCTAAATAACATCTGCATCATGCAGCGAGGAGAAATGAAACTTGGCAGCAGTGTGGCAGCATCCCAAAAGACTTATTATAGTCAGAGGACACACTTGAAAAATTAAATTATTCTACATTTTCCTGACACTCCTTACAAAAAGCTTTGCTGGTCCCAAGACCCCAGTGGGGGAACGACTACATCAGAAAACGTCAGATCTTTGGCAAATGGAGGGAGCTGTCACCACAGCACAGTAAGATTGTCTAGACCTGCATGCTTTTCATTTCAATTTTTTTTCTTCTGCAAATTGATCTTGTTTCCCTAATGTAATAACCTGTTCCTGCAACTTCTGCACTTGTTTTCTCACACAGCAATAACTCCACAACAAACTGATCTCATTCCCAGAAGAAAATATCTTATCCTCACAAGATTAAAATGTGCTATATTTTGAGCGGCGATCCTGTTCGAACATAGCTTGTTGTAAGAACAACATCCATATGTTGTTCTTATAGATAACATGTTCCCAGAGGTTAATCTTGATCTTACAAGATAAAAAGAAAACATCTTTTGGAACATTGATCTTCGCCCTACATGACTTCTTCCCCACATTAAACTCCACTTGATACTCTCTTTGTACAACCCAGAATCCTGCTTCCAAAAAAGAACTTGTTAGTATAACATGCATTGAGTCAGAGAATCTTGTTTTTCATGCATCTCCCAGTATAATATGTTGCTTCTAAAATGTCTTGATCTTACAAAAATAAAAAAAGATTTTATGGCTCTTGTTTCAGTGTAGCTTCTTCCCACAGTTAATTTATAAATTATGAGCTACCAAAAAATAAACAAACAATAGGTTCAATGAATATTTCCACACAAGTTACATTTATATATGTCCTACCGTCAAGAAATAGTCATATGCCCTCGCCTTTTCCACCTTCCTGACTCTTGCTGACCTGCCTGCTGTGTAAACTGAAGCAAATGCAACCTTAAATCTATGGTGGACGTACTCAGATTCTTAATGTAATTTTAATGTTATGTAAGTAAAAGTATTTAACTTTAATCAGGAATATGTACCTAAAATATTGAAAGTGCAAAAAAACAAAAAACAACAAAAAAAACAATATAAAATATCTATTGGTGAATGCCACCTGTCAACAAATTAATTAGGGATTCAAATGATATAATTTTCAACAATGAGTCAGTCAGGAATGACAAGACCGTGATTATACTCCAACAATGTGAATGTGCACATGGACACCCGTGAACACCAAAGAAAAATAATTGTATTCATGCTGCCCTCTAGTCTGCTTGTATTCTGCTGCTTGAAAAGTTAGTGCCAACGTAGCATGGCTGTCGCCATCTTGGTTTCTTTGAAACTGACGAGACCAGATTTGGACGAGAGGTCAGACCCAGGAAAGTATCAGCAATGGCTGGGTAGCTTGGTTAGCAAGGTGCATTTATATTTTACTGTGATATCAAATGACCAACTCCTTACAGTGTCTTTCAGTATAGCTGAACACTGAACAAGATCAAGTGGCACTAACCTGTTACTCAGAGCAGCCATGCCCTTGATTACACTGCCCTGCTTAAAAAAATTTAATTTCTGCTGTTTACCAGAAAATAGTTGATACCCAATTCAGTGAAGCTGAGTTCAAAAATACCAATAAAATATTCAATCATGTACAGTTTTGTCACAAAATGCGAATCCATTTTTTCCACGTGGTCCATTTGTGCTCATTGTATTTCAGCTTCTCCAACACAATTTGCATATTTTCATTGGTTACTTTTAACTGGACAAATGACCAATTGGCACGGATGCAAAGTAATTGGCGTTATGCAGTAGGACACATTTTAGGCTGGCTTTTGACCTGTCAATGAACAGCCTCCACTCATCTGCATCATACTCACAACCCATTGCACCCAAAAGATCTTCATCAACACAACAGACAAAGTCATCATCCATTTCAAAGAATGGAATAAGATCCTTCTCACGATTCCTATAAAAAGAAAATTTGGTTCCTGGAGCCAGGAGGTTTTTCTCACTCAGCCTAGACCCAAGCAACTCAGCCGCTTCCTTTGGCATATCCAATTCTCGTACTAAGTCATTTAACTCTGACTGAGTGAATAACTGAGGGACAGATGAGCTACTAGAAGATGGATCTTTAAAGTCCTCATCACTAGTATGTTGTGCATCTGGAGACAAAACATCATCAGACTCTTCTCTCTCATCAGCTAAGCCAGTAAAAATGGGAGGTGGTATTTCATCTGAATGTGATGCAGGTCTCATTGCTGATGACAGGTTAGGGTAACACACTTGGCAAACTGAATGAGGTGCCCATGGCGTGTCTTGGTCGGCCAATTTCATACCAAAATAAGCAAAGTATGCCTTTTTTACAAAATCTGTCATGTTTTGTTGCTGTTTGGATGTAGTGAAGCATCAAACATCTGGATGTAGCAAAAAACATCTGGATCATGTTTTCAATTGCCACTTGTGAAAAAATGTGATGTGATAGAGCAAAACTAAATTTTTTTGTAAATCAGCAACCCAAAATTAGTAAAGAACAAGTGTTAGATTTCATACAGCAAATATGATGCAGTAACTTCCTCCTCCATAACATCTCTCAGGGGGGCGATTTCTTTTTATTACTCATTTGTCTGGATACTGGAGTTAGAGGCGCGGCTGCTTTGACAAACAGGTGTCCAGACACAGGCAGCTGAAGCTGCTGTGCTTTTGGGGGATTTTTAACAGCTTTAACAGCTTATCTGACTAAAATTGTTTCGGTTTTCATTTGTACAGGGGGGATTTTTTTTCCCTCATAACTCATTCTGCAGTTATTCTGGTAAGGCTTCAAGTTAGGGGTGTGGCTAATTTGACTGACAAGTGTGCCATCATAGGCAGCTACAACTGACTGCCATCTTCCAGGTCTCACTTCTGCTAATTCAAGTCACTGAACTGGACCTCTCTGCCATGTTTGTGCTGTTAGAGCCTTTTGGAGCATCTGTAATTGAAGTATCTGACTAATAACATGGCTTGCTGTGTGGTACAGTCTGTCCAGGAAGCTTGTTCTCCAGTTTTGATGAGTGTGATTCTAGTATCTTATTTGCATGTATTACTTAGGATTAATTAGCAATCATCTCTGTACAGGCATCACACCCATACAGTTTTTGGATGCAGCTTGCAGACCAAGGTTGCTAGCGTTAGCTGGTAATTTAGCACTCCACTCTCTAATCCAAATATGGTCATTTCTGGCTCCAAATAACCAGCATGGCTGCAGTGAAAACGCTAATGTTAAGGCTTCAAATATGTAGTCCTAAACCAGTGAGTGAAGCCCATATGCCCATATATCCCTATACAGTCTATGGATCTATCATGACCATCCAGGAAACTAAAGCACAAGGACACATGCTGGACATGTTTGCTTGATGCAAACTAGCAATCTGCATGTTGGAGGCTATGTGTCGTTTTGATAAACCACGCCACTTTTATTCTGGAGTTGCACCAAAGACCTTGCTGGGGCTTCATAAATTCAACCATAAAAGAATGTGAGAAATAACTGGAATGCAAAGTATTGTGGGAAGATCTACATAAGGAGGTTGTAGAAAGAGATACCTACTTTACTTGTAACTAGTAACACACTCCACTATAACAACAAAACAGAGTAGTAATTTGATATTGTCAATAACATATTCAGTGGAAATGTTTTAAACAGGAACTGGATAACTTGATAAATAAATGGAAAATTATGCTGAACAAGTAAAATAACTGTTTAAATATGGATTTACTGGACATTTTACAAACCTGTCTGAATATCTTATGCCAACTGTACGTTAGTTGCATTGTATTTGTCTTGCTGTCAGGTGTTGTTTGCATATGTGTGTCTGTCTGGGTTATTTGTCTTGCTTTTATGACCATAATGACAGCACAAAAAAGTCCCAGTAGAGTTAAAATATTAAAAGTTTAGTTGGCATGCACACCTTCAGAAGAAACTGTGGGTCGTAGGCAGAAATGTCCTTTGCCAGGTGTGTGATTCTGGTCCAAACACTGTCCTCTGAGTCCCAGTCCTTCTGGCCTGGAGCTGTGCTCTTGTTAACCAGAGAGCAACACACAGTGTTCAAGAGGAGATACTGAAAGACAGACAAAGACAAAGGATCGCTTTAATCAGTGCCCAGGAGTTTAATTAGGAAAAGCTGACACACAGAAATATAAACTTGACAGCACCAATGTGAATAAATTACTTTGTACAACCTTTTTATCTTTCAGCTCCCTTTCAACCTTCTCAATTCCTCTTTCGACCTCTCCAAATTCCTCCTGTCTGATAACCTCAGTTTGTTCAAGTTCTTGGTTGGCCGACTCTGTTTCCAGTGCAGGCAACTCCATGGTTTTCTCACCATCAGCCTCCTCCGCCTCCTTCTCTTCGTCTCCAGACAGAACATCATCCTCCTCAGAAACCTGCTCATGCAGAATAAATTAAATTAAAAACAGTAATATCATCAAATAGGATGCATCAAAAGCTTTAATAAGAACAACTTTATTAGGAAATATAATATTTCATGTACCACACTTGGTTCTTCAAAACTGGAATGGATCGCTCCAGATATTTCATATCTATCATCTGGATCTCCTCCATCACCCCTTTTCTGTTCTCCGCCGAGATCATGATGGAAGAATGAAGGAGGCTGAGCAAAGCGACTGAGCAGAGCACCGCTGGCCAGGGATGTGGAAAGCAAAGAGTCATTAGGGATTGAGGAGCTCAAGGAAAAAGAGAGAGGAAGAGAATCACTAGCTAGGAGCTTGTTCTGGGTGCTGAGGAGGGGAGAGGTGAGGGAGTCTGCAAAGGAAGAGGTGGAGAGAAGGGAGGATGAGGTGGAGGATAGTCTGGAGGGCTGGAGAGAAGGGCAAGAAGAAGGCTGTGCTGCAAAATTTATGAGTGGGGAGGAAGGCTGAGGCATCATCATGGAGGTCTGAGCTAAGAACTTATTCTCCAGACTCGTCGGAGAATAGTTCAAAGTTAAGCTTCTCCCACATATTGCCTGCTGCTGCTGCTGATCTCCTGAGGCTAGGTTTGCCTGCTGCAAAGTTAGGGCCCTCATCTCTGCAGAGAAACAGAGATCAGATTGTCAAAGGCCACTCCTCTCAATCACAAGCCCATATAATCCTAGAGAGCATAAGGTACTGAGACGTGCAGTTCAGCAGCATTCCTTGTACTGTTTGAACAAGCACTCGGTGTACTTAAGGCGTGTCGCTCAATAAAACCACCTTTATCAAAGGAGCAAAGTCTAAAAACATATCAGCACAGCACCCAACAGACTGCAGACAGTATTATTAGAAAGCACACAGAATAATGCATGGATAATATGCAGAAATATGATCAAACATAAAGAAATGGGGCTTGATGCAGACAGTAAACGCAGCTCATAACTAAAGTTAAACTCTAAACTGAGTCAAAATTTAACCGGGACTAAGAAGTTTAAAGCTGGTGCAGAGTTTTTAGTGGATAAAAGCTCATTTTATGTTATGTATGTAAACAACTAGACTATGTGGACTAAAAACAGAACAGAAGAAAGTCTGATATAAGTGACACCGAAATAACATCATTACTCCGAATTCAATATGGATGCAAATTCTTTCCAGTTCGAGTTTTCATAGGCGTGGTTAGCTACGAGGACCAATGCTGGAGGCAAGAAACTCACCGCAAAACTCACAATGTCAACTCCGTGAGTAGAGAATTGAATGTACGATGTTACCGTCAGACGCAGGGCAGAGTTATTTTCTGTTTCGAAGCCCCTTGAAGCCAAGAGTAACCGCTGATTTCCAGTAAACGTCGTCATATACACACCTGCTCGGTCACCCGGCTATCTAAGGAGCACCGATTGGTGAGAACTGTGTACGTTTTTCTTTTTTGTTTTTTTTTACCGTAATGACACATATATGGATGCCGACCAGAAAAAGATCAACTGTCACGTCTAATAAATTCAGATCTACTAATTAGAAAAGATAACAATCGCAGCTAAACAAATAACACAGCTCAAACATATCTAAGTTCTTTAATGATCAAATAACAAAGTCATCGGGTGACGTGATGATGTTACCGTAACTGCTGGAGCTAGGCACAAAGAGGAAGCGAAAACGCTCTATTTCCGCTGCAGCAGCGAGAACGGGCACATCAAAAAAGAAAGGAAAATGTGGACAGTAAGGACAAACTGAGGCCGGAGGAGAAACATTGAACTACAGCTACCACCGTCATAGAGCTAGGTTACCAGGCAATTGTTATTATTTAAAGTGTCCAGTTGAGCATTTTAGCATCTTACGGGTCTTTTCGAAGTTAATCCGTCCCCTTGTACTGTGGTAGTTCGCTTTGAGGAAGCAGCGCGGCTAGCCAGCTCAATTAGCCTGCTAGAGATGGGGACGAGAGCAAGTCGCCTACAGGAAGACGCGGTTCCCTCAGCTTTCGGGAAAGATGGCACAAAGCGGGATTCTTGTCGGCGACCTCGCTGCGCTAGGCCCACCAGCCTCGTTGTCGACTTTTCGGTGAGCTTCGATGACACTGAGGCCAACCGAAGCCGATCGGAGGAGGGCAGCGATTCGGACCCGGGGCAGCTCGGGGCGAGCGCAGACGGCAGCCCCGCTGACCACCACAGCATCCCCTCTAGCATTGGCCAATCGTCCCCTGGGGACGACAACAACAGCGAGGGGAAACCCGAGGAAGACGGCAATATAAGCCCGGAGGCTCCCGTCGACGCAGAACACCAGCAGGTGGAGGAGACAGGCCGCACACCACACCGCACTTTTTCCGAGCGGCTGCCCGGGAATCGGCACTCTTCCAGCCGCGTTGGCGCAAGATCCGCCCGGGTTCGAAGCACCCACCAGCGCCCGGTGTCAGAGGCTTGGATCGGCCTTTACCGTGTTAACAACCGCCATGGCAGTAAGTTAACACATTTAAACAGCACCGTAGATATTATTTATGCATGTAATATTTAGTGTTTGTGCCACATAAATGACATCTGCCCAAATAACTGGGCTGGTGTGCATCAGTAGTTGTGGTTTGGCTTGTTTTTTGATGCCAGGAAAGCTTACACACAAAGCATTTTTCCACAGAAGCTACATAAAATGAGTGGATGTGTTGGAGCTTGAGGATATCAGGAAAATCAGATTGCTCAATACCTGAGAAGAAAAAAAAATGTGTTGAAATTTGGGTTATGACTGTGGATGCTTTGATTAGAGAGCTGATACTAAACTGAAGTCAGGCAGAGAAATAATAGTTACAGATAAGTGCAAATAGGTGGATTTTTATTAAAACCCAGACTCAAAGATAAATATAACAGTTGCATCCGTGAGTCAAAGAAAAATATGTTGTCTTTCGGATATAACTGCATCAAAGATGCCCCAGTGCAACCCTCAATCAAGCCAGTCTGAAATTAAAATGGATTTGTTTAGGAATTTACATTCTTGAACAGATAATCTCTTTTCCCGTGCTTGCATGCAGACTAAAATCATCAGAGAACCTATTGTATGAAGCAGAGCTCTGGCGTAAAACTGAAAGTGGTGATATACAAGCTCTTTCATTTCACAAGGCCTGTTGACAATGGTTGTCATTGCAGCATGCAAGTCAAAAAACGTTAAGCAACCAGCTGCCTTTTTGTTAAACTGCATTAAAATGGGAACATGAGTTTGCAGAGGAAGCAAAAATGCACACACTGGCCCTGCATTAGATAATCAGATGCACAGAGGTGGTGGTGATGTGACGGCAAATGTGAGATTTTGAGCCAAAACATAGCAGTGTGGTGGATTTCCCAAGCCAGCCCTCTAGCAAGTGTAGGGAAATGGGTCACAACTGCACATGCCTGCTCACTGCTGGCAGCGGATCATAGATGCAGGAGGCGAATGTAGGGCAGCAAGGCACTGTTTCTGCCTGTCTGTCCCCATCCACAAATGGCTCTAGCAGTGGCTGTCCCTCAGGCCTGAGTCAGTGTTTTGAGCAGTGCATACAGTCAAATAAAGCTATTTCAGGTCAGTTGCACTCAAGGTAACATCATTCTCACTATCTTAGGCATGAGAACACGTCATTTACCGGCTGTGTTTCAGTCTGCTCTTCGGTTTGCGGTGTCAGCTTGTGTATCCTAGATGTCCAAACACAGCACTTGTGCTCAGTGTTATGTGCGCATCATTTATCATTTATATCTCGCTGTGACACACCGTGTTAATCTCAGCTCTGTTGTGTCTCTGCCCTCTGCAGATATCCGCTGTCCTTTCTGCTCAAAGCCTTTCCCGGGGGGTCGGATTGAGGATCACCTGTTGAGTTGCCTCACATCTCCTCCCCTACCTTACAACAGTAAGTATCGTGTCACCAAAATACTCCTACAGCTGTGTTTATTAAAAGGCTGGTGACACTTATTGTCAGGGTTTTTCCTATGTATAAAAAAAAAAAAAAAAATGTTGGCGCCCACCAAAGTGGCTTTGGCCTTCCCTGAAGGGAAAATCACAAGGACTCTGTTAAAAATATTTGCAACCATTTATTTTTAATTTACTCAAGGGTAAAATACACTTTTGTTCATCAAAATGAAAGAAAGAAGAGGAAAAAGTTCTCTTAAATATGATACTGCAGACTCATTGCCTTAACTATATATGGACCAGTCATGCTTACGTGCGCTGTCACTCCACAGAGACCCATTTTTAGCCAGGAAAAAACCCTGATTGTTGCTTTGTGTGTGTGTGTATTTACAGCGGATGTACTCAGTAAAGACAGTGGAGAGTGTTCCATCTGTTTGGAGGATCTGGTACAGGGAGAGACCATCGCCAGGCTGGCTTGTCTCTGTGTCTACCATAAGAGGTATGCATTTCGGTTAAAATAAAAAATAAGGGCAGATAAACCTGGAAAAAGAGGAAATAAAAAGTGAGATTATAAATGAACACACTGGATAAGGTGGGAAAATGTGGCTATTTCCAGATCTGCAAAAGTGTGGTAGCTAAAACAAGGAAGCAAAAGTTCTGTACTACTGCATACCGTATATAGAGCTACACTTTTCTGATGAATATAGACCTGTTGTCCATTTACCAGATAGGATGTTCCAAACTTAACTCAGTAATCTTTGCTGAAAGCATTACTATTAGGAACCATTGTTTTGAAAATGAGACAAAATGGATTAAAGCAAATAATCTGTTCACATTACTTGGACCTATTATTTATACTCATTTCCAGCCCTGTATTTTTATTCTTGGACTCTGCTAGAGTAGCTTTGCATGATTCCTTATTTGTGGTTCTTAGTGAAGCCTCTCAGTTCATTCTCTGTCTGAAACAAGCTGTTTGAGTGCCTCCATTTTAAGCCAGCTATCTTCTGATTGGCCGCCCCTAACAAACTGAAGGTTTGAAGCACAGCAAGAGTTGCGTGTCTGAGATATTAGGGATCTCCATTCTCTGACATCAGCCAGAGCCAAGCAGAAAAAATCTGTCAGTTTAGAGCAGTCTGAAGTCTGAGCTTTGGGTTTGCAGTGATTACTCGTACATACACCGACCTTATTATTGAAACTTTGGTTATGTTTAATAGGAGCATCCTCCACTGAAACAGCATTTAAATATGTGAAAAAAAATAAGGAAAAGTGCCCTTTGATAAGACCTTAAATATTTTCCAATAAGAGCTTTTACAACTGTGAAAACACCTGCATCATCATTACGTTTTAATTTGACACACTTAAACAAATACCAGATGTGAGTTTTCTAGGAAAAATAAATTACTATGAAGTTGTAAAAAGTGTTTCAGCCCATTTAAATCAAAACACATTGACGTTTTTAAACCATACTGTAATGTTGAACACTTTTTGCCTATTTCTAGGCAAAAAAAAGTTATAAAAAGAGCACCAGTATTTTTGCATGATTCAGCCAATTTTTTACAGAACACGTTGACATTTTAAAACAAGCTAATGTTCAATACTGGATTTTATTTCCCAACTTTCAAGAAACCACTGATTTCTCATCACATCAATACAGTAGATTTACCAAGATTAGGTAATCTATCATGAAGATCCAGCCTGCCATATTTTTTTAAATTAAAAATTACTTAATCAGTTGTGTGTTTAAGAGAAAGTAGGTGCAGGGTTTTTTTTTTCCTTTCTTTTTTTGGTAATACTTCCATTTTACACAGCTCTAACATAACCCCTACATAACACCAGTCATTTAACTATGATGATAACTAGCAGAGAAAGTGTCAGATTTTATGATTAAGTTGAAACATACATGTGGCTACATGGTGTAATGGTTAACACACTCGACTTTCACGCGTAAGATACCCAGTTTGAGACCGGCAGGAGACACAAACCCAGCCTTAGGGGGCATACAAGCTAGTGTAGTGCCGGTCCCAAGCCTGGATAAATGGGAGGGCTGCGTCAGGAAGGGCATCTGGTGTGAAATCTGTAACAAATCAAACATGTGGATCCATCCGTCCGCTGTGAAAATAAGGGAGCAGCCAAACATATATTCATCTTAGATTACACATTGTAACAGTCTTTGATTTTGGTCACACAGTCTTAGATTTTAAGATGAGTACCACAACGAAGATAAATTTTGTAGGTGACATTTTAATCCACCCAGAAGAGCGACTTGGATTTGGAAAATTTAGAAGCAAAATGGTGATGAAGCTGAAAGTAATCACTCATCAGGCCTGCATTAGATAGATAGATAGATAGATAGATAGATACTTTATTCATCCCACGAGGGAAATTATTGCGTTACAGCAGCAGGATAAAGAATAAAAATAAAAATAGTACAATCTACAATAAATAAACCACATATGAGGGCAATCTGTGATAACATTGTCCTTTGCCCACTGCTAACAGACCCTGAAACATTGAATAGTAATAAAGAAATTAAATCAATTATTTAAACATGTTTTATTAATTAAGCTCAAATGTGTATATGCTTAGTATGAATGCATCATGCGTTTTAAATAAGATTTTCTTCATGCATGCATTGAGTGATTTATCAATTAGCATTATAATATAGCATGATGTCTTATTGGTTTGGTTTTATCAACGGAGCAACACTCAAAGCATATTCTGTTAACTATCAAAATAAGGGAGAGAAAGGCAGCACAACTTAGAACCCACTGCTGGTAAATGTTTTGCTTTAGCTGCAGCTTTTTTTTTTTTTTTTTCTTTCTCTCCAGGCTCATTAAGTGTCGAGTATTTGTCTCAGAGCCAGATTAGTGACTTAAAGCCAATAAAAATAAAATGTCATTACCGGCTCAAAAACTGGGAGGTGACGGCAGGAGTTAAAAGTTAAGAGGCCATTAACTTAAAAAAACTTAACACAAAGTATAGAAAATACAACCACACCTAATAGGCTTCTGCAGCTCAAAACAAAAAGACAAAGAGCCAAAAGAGGCCCCGAGGTCGTCGGGCATCTTATCTCTGCTCCATTTGCATCCAGTGAATCAGCAAGCCCTTTAACGGAGTCACAGCTGAAGTGTTTACACTTAATCTGGTTTCACACCTCCAGTGAGTGGATCAAGCCTTGTGGGAGACGCCACAAACAGACCTTTAAGCTTCTCCCACATTAACATGAGTTGATAAAAGTGCATTGTCTTTGTGTCTCCACTTTCTCAATGTGTTCTGTCTCCCTGCAGCTGCATTGATTCCTGGTCAAAGGTGAAGCCTTGCTGCCCTGAACATCCCTTTGATTGACTCACGGGTCACATGTATTCCACGCCGTGACCAACCCGACTCAGGTACGCTCACACCAGACCTGGTGAATGACCAAGACATGCAGCTTCAACATTAGGCACAGCGATCTCACTGTAAACCATAAAGTGGCATTGGAGTTATGGCTAGTAGTGCCCACAAAGAACAGTAATGCAGTTGTGATGGATTTGATCACTGTGAAGACTGAGTGCTATGGCATCTACAACAACATCAGCTAATTATTTTCACTGTTAACATGTTGCAGTACTGTAGACACAAAATAAAATCATTAAACTAAGACTGAAGTCCTTAAATGACAAATGGCTACACACAAGCACTGATATAAGAACTTCACTGATTAATAAATGCTTTAAAGTTGTTAGCATGTTGGTTGAAAACGTGAAATGTGTGGTTAGATTTGGTATCTGAAAGAGATCAGGGCTGCAGCTTGTGTGAAAATGACGTAAGACAAAAGAGCTGCACCTGTTAATTAATACCATTATTGATTCATCTAGTGATTACATTCTTGATTAGCCATTGTGTGTGATAAATGTCAGGAATTTCTATAAAAGGCCAGTCTGGTATGCAGATGAATTTCCTGAGGGTCGACTTATTGATTTATTAACGAATAGCAGCACAGTGATTAAAAACTGGAGGAGAGTTGCGTCTACATTCACATGAATATTAGTTCTGATATTCACGAGAGCACTAGACTTGACACTTAACACTGTTCATTAAAATTGAGTGGATTTGTATAAAGATGGTCATAATTAGTTTCCTTTTTCAGACTGAGCGAGGCCCCGAATTGCATTTTAACAATAACATCAAAAAGCAGTGTTGAAGCTTTTATTTTAGCCTTAGGATCTGAGCTGGTAGACAGTATAAAAGATGGACGTAGCTACCGTGATGTCACCTGTTGGCTTGTGAAGTCATGTTTTTGAAGCCTCAAGATGCCAGATCTTGGTGTTTTGAAAGTGGATGTGATGAGCAAGGGGTGGATCTGACTGTGAAACTGCATGCTTAGTGGTTAAATACTTGTCAACAACAAGGGGAGGAGACCCCAGGGCAGACTCTGGACACACTGGAGAGATTATATCTCTCAGCTGGCTTGGGAACACCTTGGTGTCCCCTCGGGTGAGCTGGAGGACGTGGCCGGGGAGAGGGAGGTCTGGGCTGTTTTGATCCGCACCCGAGTGCGATTACCTTGTTCACATCTGTACAAACGAACCGCATCAAGGGGGAAAACGAACCAGAGTTTGATTTAAATGGACTAAACACTGCAGGTGTGAAAACACCCTTAGAATGACCAGTATTTACAGTGACTGAGCCCATAAATCCACCAGGAAAGTGTTTACCAGGTCTGTTTTCTGACTTATAGACTTACATAAGCCTATAGGACTGGAAGTGTTTTTGCAGCCAAATGTATTGCTCCCTGGTGGCTATTAAAAATAATGCAGCTTTATGGCTTCACTTTTTATACCTGAAAGCTACGTCTTCTTCTTTTATCACAGAGCAAGCCGTAATATTAGTCAGATAATGCATTAAAAATACTCCAAAAGGCACCAACAGCACACACACAGTGGAAAGGTCCAGTTTAATTCAATTCAATTCAATTTTATTTATATAGCGCCAAATCACAACAACAGTCTCCTCAAGGCGCTTTATATTTTAGGGTAAAGACCCTACAATAAGTTTAATAACTCAAAGTAGTGGATGAGGCCTAACAGATGCTGATCAACTCCAGCTGTCTGTGTCAGGACTCCTGTCAGAGTGGCCATCCGTCTAATTCCAGTATCCCTCTAACTTTAGTATCCAGGTAGATGAGTTATATAAAAGGAAAAAAAAAATGCACCTGACTCAGACTTGTTATGAAGAGGGAAACTATCCTTAGAAGCAGGCTGTAAACAAGCTTTTTAATGCAGTAAAGTTGGACATTTTAACATGGAAGTCTATGGGGATTTACTCACTTTTAGACTCGGCCTCAAGTGGCCATTAGAGGAGATGTAGTTTATGATACTTCTACGCTGGCTTCATTTTTCATCTCCAGAGGTTGCTCCTTGATCCGTGCAGACAGGAGGCGACTCATTTTCAGAGTGTTCTCTATAAAGTTTGTTGTTAGTCTGAAATAACGGCTTCTTCTAAGTTGAATTTTTAATAACTGGATTTCCAGTGTCATTCAGCGTTTGTATCATAAATTCCACCCCTTCTGGATTTTGATTTCTTTGGTTAAAGGGAGGCGAAGTTGACGCGCGCTGAAAGGGGTGTTGACAAAACTGCGTGAGCAGTTTTTGCATTGAGGACTTTGAGCGACATCAACGCTGAACTTTTACTTAGTATTTGTATAGAAAACAGATGCTGTGTGTGGACACACTTATTTTATGTGATTTTTGCCACATCATGTTGATATAATACACTTTAAAAAAAGGTATAGAAGTGACAGATTTCCACATTTTGCCCATCCTTGCTGCAGTCTGTATTTAAACACAGTCCTTATAGCCTGTATTAACTT
>VUQI01024749.1:1596-26922 GCA_015106735.1 Paratilapia polleni | reverse complement strand
AAAGTTTTAAGTCTAATCTTAAAAGTAGAGAGGGTCTCTGTCTCCCGAATCCAAACTGGGAGCTGGTTCCATAGGAGAGGGGCCTGAAAGCTGAAGGCTCTGCCTCCCATTCTACTTTTAAATACCCTAGGAACCACAAGTAAGCCTGCAGTCTGAGAGCCAAGTGCTCTATTGGGATAATATGGTACTATGAGGTCTTTAAGATATGATGGGGCCTGATTTTTTAAGACTTTGTATGTGAGGAGAAGGATTTTAAATTCAATTCTGGATTTAACAGGAAGCCAATGAAGAGAAGCTAATATGGGAGAAATATGGTCTCTCTTTCTAGTCCCTGTCAGTACTCTCGCTGCAGCATTCCGGATTAACTGAAGGCTTTTCAGGGAGCTTTTAGAACAACCTGATAATAATGAAGGACAAGACTTCTTGATCTTGTCCCTGAAAAATACCCCCGATATTATCATAATGAAAAAAGCACTAAAACTAATAAAAAAACAAACTAAACTGAATTGAAGATAAAACTTCACAACGAAATTGTGAATGAAAACTAATGAAAAAAACAACAACTTTGATATCTACCTGCTTCTCTACGCATAACTTTTTGAGTGATGGGCCGTCACAGTAAAGACAGAGATAAGAGAGAGAGTTAAAAAGAATATGTACCTGAAAGTATCAAACATAACCATTATATTCAAAAAAGAAAAAAGAAATACTGTGTTAATAACACACTTATTCTAAGAAATTGTTCAGGTGTTTTCTGCATATCCTTTGTAGCTTTATGGACAGACTCTCTATACACCTCCTTTCAGTCTTAACTGAATGTAGTTCATTTGCCAAAAAGTGACAAAACATAGCCTTCAGCTGACTGATAGCACTTTGATTTTCTATACTAGACCTATAATAACGTCATTATAGTAAAAAGATTTCTTCATTCTCCCTGATTCATAAGGGGTCGCCACAGCTGGTAGGTTTCACGCTGGATGCCCTTCCTGAGGAAACCCTCAAGGGATTTGTGTCATCAGTGAAGTGAACTGTTTCAATCCTGTAGAGAAAATATGATGTGGTTAACAGCCCCAAATAACATCCGTGATGGAGTCAAATTCCCAGACTAAATTTTCCTTCCAGCCCTGATTTCAGTGAAGTATTTCTACAGTAAATCCTGTGAGTCAGTGCTGGATGTTGTGTTAACATCCTATAAAGCCACAAAGGAATGCAAAGGAAAGTTTTTTTTTTTTTTGGTTTTGTGTTTTAACAGTCACTGGCCACAACATCTGTTTTTCATATATCTCCAACACACAGCCAGCAGTGGCGAGCTGACCGAAACATTGGTCATAGTATTTCACACAAAAACCCACAAACTCAACACTGAAGTCACAGTGAGGTGATGGTAGCTTCTGTTGTTTAAAATCAGACCCTCACTTCTCTCTGTTGCAGTGCATTGTGGGCACCTGCTCGTCCTGTTTCTGGGGGTTTTGGTGGAGCTTGCTGCAGGTAGAGCATTACCAACAAACACTGAAATGAAAAGCATCATCGAGGACCTTCACGGGGCGCTGCAAAACTACAACAGCAAACTCAAAGAGCATGTGAGACATAATGCCGTGCAGGCACACACACATTTAATCGTTTAATGAGACCTGGACAGACTGTTTAATGAGTCCTGCTCATATCTTTGTTTTTGGTGCAGGAACACCTGAAGGGTCTGCCGTTCGAGTCCTGCAAAGAGGCTCCCGCTCACCTGAACCAGGTACAGCTCATAATGCAAAAAGTTTGTCTTTATTCACTAGCAGCTTGCAGCACAGATATCCAATTCCAGACATGATGGTTAAAAATAAATGTTGCTATTACACGTCATAAAAACACGTATGAGCACAATTTCATTTTAAGCTTGAAGATATTGTGTGAGGTGTGCTCAGCAGTTTGTTTCTTGGTGTGGTTTGGTACAGAGCGCCACCGTGGCCCACAGACTGATTCAGTATGAGCAATGCACAAAGAAGCTTAAAAATCTGCTTCCCGACATCAGAAATCAAGTGGTCACACACAACAACGAGCTGCTGCAACACTTGGTGAGTCTCTGCATGCTGATTGGCTGATTCCAACAAAGTCAGACAAGGAGGGGAGGATAACAAAAACAGAGTGGAACGAAGGGAAGAAAAAGGAGAAGGGAGAAAAAAGGGACAAATAACAGAAAGGCAAAGAAAGAAAGAAAGAAAGAAATGGAAGGAAGTAAAGACAGAAGAAAGCAAAGGAAACACAAGGAAGGAAGGAAGGAACATGGGTAACCAAATGTAAAAGAGATTAAGAAGAGGAGAGGAAGAAAAACAACTTAAAAGCATAAAAAATGATGAACTATGGAGGAGAAAACACATCAAATCAGAGATCAGCTGACTTTATGAAATAAGACTGATTGATGAGTTGATTGATTGATTTATTGATGAGTTTATTGTTTGTTTGTTTGTTTATGTTTTTCAGAAGGGACCGGACCAGTTCTCTACTTCCTCCCCCTCTTTAACCTCCCCTCCTTTACACTTTCACGTCACGCTAAAATCCATGCAGTGTGTTGACTGCTGGATCCAGCAGGTGGCAGCACTGCGCAGATAACACAAACACTGTCTGTCCATCCTTTGTGGGGACCCCAACTGACCCTTATCCCTAACCAAAACCTGAACTTGAATCAAAGACAAAACCACTTTCAGAAGATGATGCATGCACCAAAATTTGTGTGTTTCTCCCTTCGGAGCTGTTAATTAAAAAACATCTATTTAGCCATTTACATTTTCACATTTTCCAACATGGCCACCATTTCCAGTTTAGAACCCACAGAATATCAAACACTAGGTCAAATTCAGAGGTTTTACTCCAGATCTCTATGTTTTTGACTATGGGAGGTCAGATTAACTTACAAACTCAATTCTTCAGAGCCTCAGGAGTGCCAGGAGTCTGTCAAGGAGATGTGGCTGAAACAGGAGTACTACCTCTGCCACTACACCCTATTTTTGAAAAAAAACTCCTTATATAAGGAACAAAAACCTTTGACATGTATGGTTCGACACTAAGATAATTCAAAAAGGGCGGGTCTTGCTGACTTTATCTCTTTTTTTTTTTTTCCCCAGAGATCATGTTGAACTATCAAATAGCTAATGGGCTTTATCAGCAGAGTAACCATAACCATGAAAATGTGCAAATTCTGGTACTTACATCCACTTGTGAAAGGCTACTATATTAAGTTATTTGCTGCACTAAAAGTGAGGATGTCCTCACTTCCACATATTGGTTCTCATAATGTTCTTCACAAACCCATATTGGTCTTCACAATGATAGACAAAATCACACTTATTATACTGACTGACTCTAACAATACTCCTGAAATTTATAGTTTTATCTTGTGGGTTTTAGCTGTTTTTATCGGACAATGGGAGATGAGTCCCGGTGATGTGAACAGGTGTGTGTCCCCAATAAGCTGTGAGATGTTTCTCCAGATGGATAATAAAGTTGAAAGAGGGTTTCAGCTGAAGGAAGAGACATGAGGCACACACACAGTGTGTGTTGTGGTGTAAAACTTTGTTATTACAGTTTGCCAGCAGGTGCTGCTGCAGCAGTGATGCTATTAATTTTAATTTGAGGGTATCCTCTTTTTTTTAAGAGAGAAATTCAGTCTGATCTGAACACACAGACATGAAACACACATTTATAGCTTCAGTCTAATTTTTACTTCCAGATTATCTCTGCTGTCCACCCAGAATAAAATCCAGGAATACCGTTTGAAATAAGAAGAAAAAAGAGACACATTAAATAACAATAAACACCTCCCTCTACATAAAGATATAGTTTTCTTACAACTGCAGTTCTCAAAATATGACCATTTACATTTCATACATTTAGAAATGAAAATCATGTATTTTTACTCAAAAGAAGCATATCCAAAGATGAACTTGTCCTTTTGTGTTAAATTGTGTCTTTTTTGTGTCTTTGATGATGTGATTCTCTATCTGAACACCACAGGGCACTACTGGTGTATTTTTGTACTGTTGTATTGCTGCAAATGTAAATAGCCACACACATACACACCCTTTATAAAATGATTGTGCTCGTATTTATAGGTTCACCTGTTGAGTTGTTTTGTGCTCAGAGAATTTTTAAATAAACTTTTGAAGGAAAGAAACATTTCTGAGACTCCTCTTTAAAATCACCTACAACATTTTTACAGCAAGTAACACAATTGTTCCAGAATTGCATAGTCTAGTTATTATTATTATTTCTCGTGCTCTGACTTGTAACTAACTGCCTTTGAAGAGGTGAGAACTGATTAGTGGGGATCAGTGGTGATTTTAGAGTCCGTTGGAGCGCTAGGCAAAAATTCCTGCATCCTGATTCTGACTCCTGGCCGTGTGCACTTGACTTGGTCACGTCACAGCCAGCAGAGCTGGATACACTAGGCTGCTCTGCTGGCTAAGTCAACTACTGTTGAACATCAAAGTAAACAAAATTATAATGTGATGCAAGTGGAATTTAATTTACTCAGGTGTCTCTCCCCTACATTTAATGCATTTAGTTACTTAGTATTATATCTATTCATTATTATCTGCTCCACTCATCGCTTACTTTGTTCTCCTCTTCCTCTTTTTCTTCTTTCCTTTTTCACTCCTAGAAGGATAACTCCTTTTCATTTTCAGTGAGCAGCTTTTGTTGTTGTCATTAGGTTTGTTTAAACAGAACCATGCATGAGTCAGTTGGGGCCCCCTTAGAGGGGTCAGGTCTATCTTACTGTTGTTGCAAACTTTTAATATGCAGTTGATGATTTTACCAAAGTCATGAAGTTCGCAAAGCTTTCCAGCTGTAAACACCTCCCTGTGATACCTCTGCATTCTTTTATGGCTAAAATGCTGATGCTACTAAAACCATAGCACTCTGAAGGGCTTTCATGTGAAGCACAGCTCAGATATCAGTAGGAACGGAAACCCAAAATTCAAATGAGCGCAACTAATTTGCAGACTAGACTTTCCACTGAGCTGCAGCAGAAAACAGCTGAGTGTACAGAAATAGGTCGGTGTGTTTTTTTTAGTCTCCAGCTGAAACACTTTATTTGTCCCCTTTTCTCTTTCACAGACACACAGAAGACGTGTGATTGGTTAACCTCAAACCTATTTCACAGTTCATGCCCTAAAAGTTTCTAAAAGGAGCAGTAAAGACAAGACATCAAATCTTATTATTCACCACACAGCAAATACAGCTCAGCACCACAGAACTGAAGCAACACACAGAGGTGTAGACTATAAAATTCAATTCAATTCAATTCAATTTTATTTGTACAGCGCCAAATCACAACAACAGTCGCCTCAAGGCGCTTTATAAAACTGTTATATGCAAGACAAAATGAGGAGATACAAAGTCAAAATTTTTATTTCTTAACTCAAATATGTACATTTTCTAGTTTCAAAAATTCACAATATTTTGAGTTTAAAAAAGGATTAGCTTGCTTGAATAAAATTAGGGAAAAATATTTTTAATCAAAAAGGTTGTTTTTAATTTCAGGTTAAAAAGGGGTCACTGTCTGTTTATTCTGTTCAGATGGTCAGTATTTAAGCATCAGTGTGATTGGATTTAAAGTGGATTTCGCTCATTTTCAGCCTCATAATTTTATTACTGGACTCTGCTAGAGTAGCTTTGCATGGGCCTCGCTGCAGCTCCTCAGTTCAACCTGAACCCCGAAACAAGATGTTTTAGCCCCTCTCCTTTTGTTCTCGTTGGCTGCTAGCATTAACAGAATGCTGCCATTTGTTTCATTTGTTTAAAATTGTCAAAAAAAAAAAATTCAATACTGAGAGAATTCAATGCAGATTTTATAGAACATAGATGTTGTTATGATTTATTATTACAGTATGACATTAAGTCTTTTTGCTTCTGTTATGTTGGTGATTCAAACTGTGCAGCTCTCATTTTGGAAGAAACCTGAAGCCAGCCTGAAGCAGAGCCAATCAGAGCTGAGTATTAAGCTTCAGCCAGTCAGATTTGTTGTCATTTCTTTGCATCCAGCAAGGCTTGGTGAAAACTGGTGTTAGATGAATCACAGTCGGTCAGCTGATGTTTCTTCTGCCTGAAGTTGAAAATCTCAGAGCAGCATAATGAAGCTCTGGTGAGGCCTGTGGACACATCATCATCATCACTGTCACCACGGTTGTCTTTGTCATCGTCATCCTCAACTTCAACTCCTCATCTTCCAACTCTTGTTTCTTGTTCCAACATCAAAAAGTTCTAGCACTACGCTCATAAAAATCAAAACGCTATGCCTGATTTAAATTTAGCTGATCTCCCCTTCAAGGTTGTCTCCTTGTGCATTTCTGTTTTAGTTTTTAAATCACTCTCTGAAAGTCCCATTCTGATCCTCTAATGTGTCGAGAGTAGAAAGAAATCTGCCTAGTAGGGAGAATGGTGATCAAAGATTATGGTGGCGAGTCCAAGCTCACACACCTCAAGACATTACAGTAGAACTCAGCATTGATAGTCTGACCTTGGGGGGCTGTCAGACTATCAATGCTGAGCTGACATAAATTTATAATTTATTCATTCGTTTCTGGAACGAAATATTTAAAGTCCAAAAGTCCAGATATTGAGGAAGTTATTTCAAAGTAGTGTTGCAAGAACATTCACACAGTCCCTAAGCATGCAGTCAAAGGTCACATCCACAAACAGCAAACCAACAGTAAAACTCTGTTACCTCTTCACTGATCTTTGATGGACCCTCTGATGTTTCTTCTGTAAATAAAATAAAATAAAATAGATTTTACATGGATTTCAGTTTTTTTTACAGGTTGTCTCAGCATCTGAAATGTATTTTTCTTACTTCAATCAGATGAACACAAAGAACAAATTATTCAAGGCTTTTTAGGACATTGGATTTTTTTAAAGGGACAGTTCATGCTAAAATCAAATTAACATCTTTCCTCCGGCCTGTAGTGTATTTATCTGGCAATGTTGTTGTGATGTGAGCTGCCGAGTTTTGGAGATATCAGCTGTAGAGGCTGCCATCATCTTTGGAAAAACTGAGCAGCAATTTCTCTTTCCAGAAATAATTGTATTAAATTTTACTTTATAGGGATGACACAGTTTAAGATGGTTCCAATACAGAGCAGGAAATGGATGTGCTGCACATTAGCTATTACTAATTTCCACTACAAGAGAACTGTTTTCTTTATACGTCCACCAGCCAAAAAAAAGTGTGGAGCTAGCTAATGTGGCTGCTCAGCTGAGACAGACATCTGTACAGCTGATAGCGCCAGAATTATGTGATTCACACCAAAATTATTCAAATGGACAAACAGCTCTACAGGCATAGAGGACAAATATGTACATTTGATTTCAGGGTGAACTTTCCCTTTACAGTGACGATGCTGTACTCACTAAGCTGTCTCTGTCGGCGTGACAACAGGATGCTGAGCATCAAGGTGGCGGTAAATAAGATGACACATATAGCGCCAAAGATGGAGGTCAGAAACACACACTGACTGGATTCTCCTGCACACACATTCACACACACACACACACACACACACACACACACACACACACACACGAAATCAAACAGAACCAAAACTGTCAGGAGGGATTTTTAAAAGCTCACCAGGTTTAGAAAACAAATGATGACCTCTAAACATCAAGCAGGTCACGAGTGGGGTTAGGAGATGGAGTCAGGGTTGGGTTTGTTTTAGCCACGTGCTAAATAAGCAACTTCTCAGAAACTAAAAGTTGTCTCAAAGATTCATTACAGTTTTTCAAAAACTCTTTAAAAAGGAGTGAATGTCCTAACTGAAACCTTAGGTAGATAGGTGAGTGGATATAACCTCACGTGAAATGTCATTATTTTAAATATGATAATATAAAGGCAGAGTGTGCTGGTGTAGCTGCCAAAGAACTGAGATAGTGACTTAAAGCTAAACCCACCTGTCCTGCTGCTGATGGTCTTCCTGAGCCTCAGCTCCCCGTCACTCAGCACACAGGACACCTCCACACCTGCAGACCAGGTTTCTGCAGGAACATAAACCTGTGTGCTGATGACCCTGCTGTCAGGGAAGAATACGGGACTCAAATGCTGGAGCCCACAAGCTCCATCATCCTCCTTAGAGTCCACCTCCCAGTTGACTTTGACCCGACCAGCGTCCTTCAGTCCAGACGCCAGACAGACCAGTGGGACGGGGAGGGACGAGTTGACGTGTGAAGGAGCCAGGACGTCCACTGCAGGACTGTGGAGCTCCGATTCTGATGAGAAGGTTTACAGATTTATTTCAACCTACAGAGAATCTTAATGGTGATATTTTCAAAGAAATTACAGCTTGACAGTCTAATCATGTCTGACTGCAGGATTATTGCAGTGTCTATCAGTGGGGTTTTTTGTTTTGTTTTGTTTTTTGCTATTTTAAAGACATTTTCTCTGTTAGAGATTTTTATTCTTAAAATGTTTTTCTTCAGTTTTGTGGCTGCCAACTGGAAGCTTTTGGTTATTCTGCATTTCCTGTTTTATTTTGAAAGTATTTCATACCTTGTGTGTACATCGTTTAGGCTTCTTGTCTCTGTCTGGTTTCTCACCTTTTGTAATTGTCTGCTCCGCCCTGATTGTTCCCACCTGTGTCTCAGGGTCTCTCTGTGTCACCTCTGCCCTGTTGATTCCCTGAGCTTTAATTTCCTGTTGTTCCTCATCCCCTCACTGAACCTGTTTGTTTATTTACTTCCTGGATTTTTCCTGCCAGTTTTGAGCATCACCTCCAGTTCTATAGTAAGTTTTATTAAATATACCTTTTTGCTGTAATACCTGCTGTGTCTGCATTTGGGTCCTCTTTTGAGCCACATAACCTCACACAAAGTGGAAGTGCCAAAAACTGCACTTCCTGTAATGGCCACTTAAGTGAGTCCACACAAACTCCCAGTTTTACAGCATTATAAGTCTTATAAAATGAAAACTGAATGTTTTTTTGGTTGTGGCCACTTTGCTGTGCTTTTAATAGGCAGCTGTAGCTTCTCGCTGTCTGCTGGGCCTTGTTGGAGTCCCTGAGGTGGACCTCTCCACCATGTTTATGCTGCTGGTGCCTTTTGGAGCATTTTAATGGCATTATCTGCCAAATAATGTGGTTTGCTCTGTGGTTAATTGTACTAACAGGCCATCCATGGTTTTGTCCTCAGAGCCTTTCAGTAAATAAGTTCTGCCTAGTCATGTTTTGTTGGCTGTGTAAAAGCAACAAAAGACAAGCCTTGCAGAATAATTGAACTAACATAAGAAGGTGAGAAAGTGAAAGGTAATACCAAATGAGTCTTTCTTATGCTTGCTTACAGAAGTTTTCTGTCTTGAATTTGAGTAGAAACTACTCTTTTGTAATAAGTTTGTCTTTGTTTTTGGCTTTACTTCCTAAATCAGGCCCTAGCCCTAATTATGGTTGCAACACAGTGAAGATATGTTTTGCAATATGAATCCTCAGTTTTATTCAACACTGAGGATTGGAACTTTCTAATCTGATATGCAGACGCACACCAGCTCCTCAGGTCCCTTCTTGTTGTTACATTTACAGTCTAAATCCACCTTTTAGGTGTCATATTTTATTTGCAGATGACACTCTGCTGAGGGCGGAAACATTTAGTTGATTAGTCAGTTAGTGTATTGACAGAAATAGACAACTAATTGATCACTTGCTCATGATACTGTCAAACAAGAATATAAAAAATAACTTTTTAAATTTCCAAATACCCACATTTCTATTGACCTTTTTAGAACCACCTTTGAGTCTTTATAACACTAAAACATCTGTAGTTGTATTCCCCAACACTTGCCAGCAGAGTTAATGAAATTATTCCTTTACCTTTCCTGTGGCACCACATTCAGGACAAATTTGCCCTTCAAGGCTCTGTGGACATCAGTCATCAGACTATTGTCTCCACTTCTTTTAAAACAATATTTCCCAGTTTGCTGAATTACTGAAAGAAATTAAATGCTTTTCTTTAAACCTGTGAGTTAGTAACAGATTTCTCTTTTAACCAGTTAACTGGATGGTAATGAGAAGAACCAAAAACTGGTGCATCAGTAGTCTTTGACATTATGCTAATGCTGAAAAAATAAATGTGTCTAAATGAAGCCCGTTTATGTGAGTCAATAAGTGTTAAAGAAAACGCCACCACCACACCTGTAACTGTCAGCATTGTCCCATTTCCAGGGATCAGCATGGGTCCCTCAACGTAGACACAGTAGTACCTGCCGGCGTCCTGCAGGGTGGCGCTGAGGATTTCCAGCCGACACCGCGTTCCGCTCTGAGTTCCAGAAATCTGAGGAATCACGCTGAGACTGCTCACCTGCCCCACACGTAGCCAGGCCACCCGAGAGCAGCCATGTGCCTCACCTATCCCAGTGATGTCACATTGGAGGATGACCTTTGACCCCAAGATCACAGTCACATAAGGAGGAGACTGGACCAGCTGGGCTCCAGCTGTGACTGTAAGTACACATGTGTGAGTTTTATTACTGCTGAAACTATCAGACCTATAATCACAGCTGCAAATGTCTGACAGCAGATTTCTTTAAGGGCTGTTTATCCTGAGTCATAATAATAATAATAATAATAATAATAATAAATAATTTTGTGATTTTAATTCTTGGTGAAATCTTGTATAAAAATAATGGGCTGTGTGAGTAGATCATCATTGTGTCAACATTTCTGTCACTTAATCACCGGTTTGACAATGTTGGATTCAGTTTATCTTGTGTTTCAACAAATAAGTAGCACAGAAATGAGCAAACAAGTCATTCCATATTAATTCATTAAAATCTTTTAAAAATTCATATTGGGGAAAATGAGAGAGAACACCATCAGAAATTTTGGATATAATATTACCAGAAACTTGCTCTTTTAAAAAACAATTTGGATTTGGTACATGGTGTCCTACCTGGGGAATTAATATCTGTGGAAACATTCACCTGATTTGGACTGTTTTAAAGAATATCATGTGCTTTTTATCTGAGAAGCTGTACATAAAATATCAGTCCCCAACCTGCAAAACCGTGGTTTCTACAGACCTCCAAATCTGCTCTCAGAGATCAGACAGCCAAATATTTTAGGGGTTTGAAGCATCCGTGATTCAGTTAGCTTGAGCTGCACTCCTGAGAGTCCATATTCACAGAGCCATAATACCAAATATTGTATTTACTTTTAAAATGGCCCCTCAATAAATGATGCTAGAAAAACATCTTTAAAAAAAACAAAAACAACTTTTATTCTTTGAAGTATTTTGTTGAGAAAGCGAATGACAGTGGAGACGTGAAATTTTGCTTCATTCCTATTAAGAATTTTTTTCAGGAGAACCTGAGATGGTCAGGTAGGAATTTTTTTTTTTTAATTTGATGAGTTGGGATGGGGTGAAAATAGAAAAGTAAACCATCCAGGTGAGAGCAGCATGAGCAATGAGTCGAGCTTGTCTTTTTAGATTTCTACCCAAACATAAACACTGTGTTAAAGATTTTCCCAGTGACTCCTGTATCTTCTGCCAAAGCTGATCAATCCTAATGCTGCTCTTGTGCATGCTATAAAGTATATTCCTGCCAGCACATCATATCATCATCATATCCATTATGAACCTGAATGGTATACAAAATGAGTTATAAGTCCTCAGCGAGTGTATTCACCAACCTTATAGTCAAAGACAAAGGGAAAACGAGCAAAATTATGAAATAAAGATATATATACAAATATCCATATTTACATAATAAAACATACGTAGAAACTTAAGGGCTTATTTCATTTTTGGTAAAACCCCGAATCTTTTTCCAAAATGCAGTCATTTTTTCTTCTTTTTTTTGGATCCCTTTAACCACCAGGTCTCTGTAAACCCATGGGGTTAAGTTTAGGTTAACATCCACCTCTTTTTAAACAGTTTTTCACCAGGGTGCATACCCAAATGGAAAAGCTTTTATCACAAACACTGTACGGTCATACAAAATGTTTTTATGGGACTTCATTTTAAAAATTAATAAGTTTCTGAAAATGTGCCTGTTTAGCATGTGGTTTAGTCCTTGCCCTAACTCGAGCAACCTGGTGGATACTAATCATTAAAGGTAAGGTAATAATTAGTGATTATATACCTGTCAAAGATTATACATACTAAAACACGGCTGCAGGGTGCAAAAGACTGTAAAGCTTTTTGAACACCTTACCACAGACGCTCAGACAGATCAGAGGCAGCAGCTTCATGATGGTCAGGAATAAAATCAGTCTGCACGATTGAGGTGAGAAAGTGCTGCGATGCTTTTACTGTCATCACAATAATAAGGTCACTGCAGTTTCACCGCCTTCAGACACACAGTGACAGGACGTGACATCACTGTACAGCAGCTTTAAGTGAAAGATGGTGGGCTGCTTTAAAGATTTAAACTTTAAAGAAACTTTAAATAAAAGTCTTTATTTTTCCAAAAAGTTGGGAAATTCCCGTGTTACAGCAGCCAAAACATTAAACACAACCTGCTTTACTAAATGGCTTAAGTAAAGCAGAAATAGCACCTGTATGATAAAAATTACACAAAGGAGCACAGTTCAATAGAAAAATTAAATGAGCTCAAAACTGAAATTGAATTCAAATGCAATACAGTTAAAATTTGTAAAGAATTTTAATAAAATATAATAAAAAGCTGGATATAATACAATAAATTGGCTTTAAGTAAAATATTATAGAATTCAATAAGCAAAAAAAAAAAGAAAAAGAATAAAAATAGCTTACTAGATGTAAAAAAAAGAAATTAGTTTTCATTTCAAAATGTCCAGTTTTAATTTTAATTTCAGTTAACTAAAATGTTTTTTGTTTTTTACATCTAGTTTTAGTTTAAAATTTTGTTTTTAGTTCTTGACAGATGACATGTGACATAGTTTGTCACATTTTATAAAATACTTAAATCCCTACATTTATTTCCATTATTTTTATGCCTTTCATTGCATATTTTTCTATTTATTGATTCATTTATTTATGTTTTGTTTTTATTTTTTTAGTTTACCAGTTTGTCTTCCATATGAGTCTTTGTGCTTTGTGTCTGAATTATAACAGTGTTTTCTTTGACTTTGACTTCAGTCTGTTCTGTATCTGTTTCACCGTCAGTGCTGCAGCGTTCACTCCTGCAGTTCAGCTGAGTGAGCAGCAGAGGGCGCTGTTTGCCCGCAGCGCTGCAGATAGGAGGTTTCATTTCTTTTCTTATGAATGCTGGAAGAAGAACTTTAAGATGAGCAATACTCTGTATGAGTACAAGTTCTGCATTCACAATTTACTTGAGAATAAAAGTTTTATCCTCAGAATATCCATGCAGTAAAAGCATTAAGTGAGCAGAATGGTTCATGTTTTTATGAGCTATGTCAGCAGCTTCTATTACATTTATGCCATTTATTTCTTTATTTTTTTCACCACTTTGAGGTTTTTGAGACCGCAAATGAAAAGAAGGATAATGAGCTTCACTGAACTTTAAAAAAAAAACACAAAAAAAGCTGTACAACTAGAACAGACCCCTCTCCCTCTCTCTCAAAAAGAAAGTAAAAAGCTGAATAGTTGCATGGGCTCTGCAAAGAAAAATAAATACGCAACTGGTCAGTCGGGCCAAGAAAAGAAGATTTATCTGCGTGGTGTGTTTAAAAAAATGTCCCTATGTCTTCCAAACACTGACCCTTTCTGATTGGCCTTGTTTGCACCCAAATTCCTTCCAAGATCTCAAGAAGGTCTTAAAGGTCCCCAGGAGGGTCCTCAGACTGCACTGTGAATGCCTGAGTTGCAGTTAATGAGAAATACAAAGAGCCAGCGTGACCTGTGACCCCGAGCTAAAGAGAAAGACATTACAGAGTCAGTCTGAGGTCGCAGCTCGACTTCGTTCCCACGTCCATCAGCAGTGGCAGCAGGATTGTGTTTTTACTGCTGGGCAGACAGCCAATCAGCTTCAGGTGACTTTCCTGTTACTGTCAGTTTTCCAGGTTGTTGCTCCGTCATTGACATGCTGATGTCAGCTGATGTAAAGGCATAAATTTCATGTGTTCAAGCTGTAGATGATGAATCACTGCTTCCAGATCCAGCTGCATCTCTGCAGCTCCCATCTCCCTCAGAGGGTCTGATGGGTTCTGACCTGTTCTGTGTAAAACGCCAGAACAAGCAACAGGGAATAACACTCCATATTTGACAAGTTATACAACACTGGGTTACTTCGATAATAAATTACATGACACTAAGATTTTTATTATAGTAACATACCATTGATGGATGGATGAACTGAATATATGTTAAATGATTCTTAAATTATCATTTCCTGAGAGTTTCATGGCACTGACATGACATAGAGTAACAGTTAATGTGCCTGAATTGTAGCTACAGAAACATGAAGGACTGCACACAGTGTTGTTCAGACTTGTTTTGTGTGTAGCTTACCAGAAGCCTTAAGGATAAGAAACTGTGAGCCAAATGACTCATCTGCAGCTCTCATTGGAGGTCAGACTTTGACAGGACAGTAAATGTGTTGAAATGATGAAGTAATGCCGTCACTTTTTACATTTCACTGTCAGTTTTTACACAGAAAAAAGGAATGGCAGAATTCTAATACTTATTTTAAACATTACATTATAGAACAATCAAACCCAGCCACGGGGGGGGCACAAGCCAGTGTACTCTTCATGCCGGTCCCAATCCCGGCTAAATCGGGAGGGTTGCATCAGGAAGGGTATTCAGCATAAAAACCTTTGCCAATTCAAATATGTTGATCATCAGTAAGTCCCTACCAGATTGGTTGTGGTCAGCTTACGCTCTGCTTGAACGTCACTCTGGGTGCAGGGGTACTGAGGGGACTCAACCCATTTTGCTCTTTACTGTCATATTCTTGTTCCTTCATGCAATAAATTAGAAGTACTTGTCACTCCTGATAAGTTGTAGATCACACTGATTGTTTTGTTTGATCTCCTGCATGAACTGAGGTCAGACGGGAGATCAGCGTTCCTTTTTAATGCACAATTGCTGAGCAAGCGTGCATAAAAAGGAACGCTGGATCAGATTTTTCTGTCCACCCATCATGCAGATAAGTGAAGAACTTGTATAGCTCAAGTAAGATCATGTGACTACATTTATCTGTAACACAGTACAGTGCTACAGTGCTAAATTCTGTAATGTGATTACAGTAACAGTTCCAGCAGAGGGTGCTGCAGGTTGTGCAGAATTCATCAGTGACTTATTTACAAGCAACAGCTGTTTTCAGCGCCAGACTTTAATAACTGATAATTAAGTCACTGCCAGTTTATCCATGATAATAAGATATCCTGCAGTGTGATTGGATATCACCGATTATTTGTTCAGTTCCAGCTGGTCACGTCCACAGTGATAGTGCTTCAGCCTCTGGCATCATCAGTGCCTTTTAAACCACCTCATGGTCTCCTGAAACATCTTTGGGGACCTTTGTGTTTCTCTGAGATATTAATGTGTATTTACATAAAATGTATGCACATCTATCTCTGGAAGTACCATCATTCATATAACACATTCCCAGGACCTTTATGGTAACCCTAATCCTGAGAGCAGGTTTGAACCCTTTAACAGTCCTTTGAAAAGCTTTCCCAAAAACTGGCACTCACAATATCCAAAACCCACATCGGTCCCTCAGAAAGATTGATACAGGGTACACAAACATGGACAGACATTCCTCTTTACAGTGTGTTTCTCAACAGGAGGAATTCTTCCAGGCAATCAATCCATCAAGCCACCCTCCATGCCCCTCCATTACTGGGAACACTGGGGGTCTGAATCTTGTATGTCTAGCAGCAGAGGAGCAAAAGAAGACAGAAGTGTGCAAAAGTTTCAAGCATTTTACATGTTTAGATTAGACTACATCATCCCAAATTCATTCTGTAGGAACACAGGAGCAACGTTTTGGGTTGCTTGTCATGCAGCAGAATAACTGAGGAGTATGTTGCAGTTACTGAGAAGGTTCTAGAGTTTTAAGATTTAGATGGTTGTGTGGGTTCATCTGGGTGTTACATTTTTTAATTCTGTTTAATAGGGACAAGTAGCATAAATTATACAATACACAAGTGACAGTATAAAGAGATAAAAGTAAAAAAAAAACAAAACTAATTATAATGCACTGATGGCAATTGAGCCTTCATCAAAGATTTTAAAGGTCCTTTCATTGAATTTCTTGGTTCAGTTCATGTGAATGATAAATAAAAACTATAGTTAGGTCTATAATTTGTTGGACAAAGACAATATTTTTTAGTTTTGCCTTTGTACACCACAACAGTGAAGTTTAAATCAAGCACTACGTGATTGAAGTGCAGACCTTCAGTTTTAATTTATGAGGCTTTACAAAAATTTTGCATTAACTGTTTAGGAATTACAGACATTTTTATTCACAGTCCTCCATTTTCAGAAGCTCAAAAGTAATTGGACAACTTACCGACAGGAAGTTTCATGGCCAGGTGAGGCCAAGTGTTCCCTTGTTATTTCATGACAAATGAAGCAGCATAAAATCTGAAGTCAGTTCAGTGTTGAATTTCTATTTCAAAACTGTTCACTGTAATTTTAAATATGAGACCCAAGGAGATGTCAGTGCAAGTGATGGAGTGGCCAAATCAACACTCTGGTTCATTCTTATGGTATGGGCATGTATGGCTGCCAGTGGAACCGAGTCACTGGTGTTTATTGATGATGTGACTCCTGATAGAAGCAGCAGGATGAACGGTGAAGTGTACAGGGCTGTACTCTCTGCTCAGATCCAGACAAATGCTGCACCTGATCTCAATCCAATAGGACATGCTTTTCATTTACTGAAGACAAAACTGAAGGCAGAGAGACCAACAAACAAGCAGCAGCAGAAGGAAGCTGCAGTAAAGGCCTCGCAGAGCAGCTAAAGGGAGGAGACAGCATTTCGTGATGTTTGGTGATGTGTTGATGACTTCAGGTAGTCACTGACTGCAAAGGATTTTCATCCAAGTATTAAAAATAATCCTTATATTTAAAATTGTTAATTTATACAATTAATTTTGAGCCTCTGAAAATGGGGCACTGTGAAATGGGCCACCTGTTTATATTCTTTTCATTTTACAAACACACATTTTCATGCATCGTGTTACTTCCATGTTTGAATTTAAAGAGTAAACAGATGTAGTCATTTAAGCCATTTATAGTAAGTCATTTGTTAGAAAACGCCTAAAACACTTTAAGCTTGAGCTCCCTGCTTGAGTTAAAATTTTGCCTAAAAAAACAGAAGCGCAGGGTGTCTTTAACTTGTGACCTTGAAGTATTTTCACCTTTCAAATTAAAATCTCAAACACACCTTTCAGTATTTGTTTCTGTCTCTTTCGCACAAACAGAAAAGGATTGACACACCATCTCCAGACTCTGTTTCACCTGTAAGACTCACACGGTAACACATCGCTGCTGTTACTTGGCTTCAGTTAGCACCAGATAGCTCCTTTTAGCTCCTGATCACTCTTGATACCTCCTGTTAGCTTCGCAAATGGCATTAGGTGCACTCAGAATCTTTTCAGAAAATGTTTGACTATTTATTTTGTTTTTGTCAGGATGCCTGAGAGCAGAAAGTATATTTTTGGTGTTTTCTTTTAAATAAATTCTGTCCCGCCAGTCTTGTTCTTTCTCCTGTTTGTACAGGAATAAGATGTTATGGGTCAATCCCTTTAGGTTGGAACTGTGACTGTGGGGTGATTTATGAGAGAACTGTATTTGCCTACATGCACAGTACAGCCTCCATATAGATTCACTTTTGTTCTAAAAAACAAAAAGTGATTCACAGTGAGGCTTTACAGGAGTGTGTGTCTCTGTTTTTCATCAGACTGACATGTTGGAAAACCCCTGCTGATTAAGTGCGCACACACACACACACACTCTCTCTGCGTGTCAGGATTTGTTTGGTACTGAATTAAGTTTCAGTTCAAGTTTTTGTCCGGCATACAAATCAGCAACGGTGCAGTGAGATGCGATAAATATTACTTAGATACAGCCTAAGTAATATTTAAGTAATATTTTTTTTTAGCAACATTACCTTCAGTAATTCCTACTAGCACAAGTTTTCACCAAACACTCAACACAAAGTGCCAACAACCGCAGTTCCTCTAATGTCCACTTGAGGCTCCAGCAGTGAGTCAGTCCCCATAGACTCCCATGTTAAAAACTTTACAGCAGAAATAAACATGTTTACAGCCTGATACAAAAACTGTTTGGTCTCTGTAGCTAATTTACCCTTCATTAACAATGGTATGGGGATTCATTTTATATAACTCACCCGTTTCAGTTGAATTAAAGCTTTAATTTCATGCGTGATTAAAGTTGTGGGTTCTTTAAATGAAAAGTGGATGCTGATACAGGGTGGCTGTAGCAAATGGATGTCTTGTTAGGCTTTATCTCAGCTAGCTGGAGTCACCAACCTAAACATCTCGACCGCTTTTGTGCTGTTGGTGCCTTTTGAGGTGTTTTTAATACAATTATCTGACAAATAATATGGCTTGCTGTGCAGTTCTTGTACTAATAGACCGGCCAAGAAGTCTATGCTCCAGTTTTTGTGGATGAACTTCTAGTATTTTATTAGTCTGTTACTTGGCACTAATTAGCAGGTATCTGTCTTTGCATTGCAACCATACAGTTTATGGATGCAACTTGCTAACCAAGCTAGGTAGCATTAGCTGATAATTTAGGACTCTGCCCTCTCATCCAAATATGGTCACAAAAACAACATGGCAGCAGCCAAAGTGCTAAAACTGAGACTTCAAAATGTAAGTCCGCAAACCAGTAGGTGACATCAAGGTGGGCACATCCATCTTTTATATACAGTCTCTTGTTCCCACTTCAGTCAGCAATTTATTGAATTTTCTACACATACATTTATTAACAGGGTCTAAATAGAAATATGTTTATATACAGCTTGTGACTGAAAGACTAAATCCACTGTTTTGTCCCACAATAAGCAGGTAATCTGTGGATGTTTGTGCTGTACGCTCTCATATTCCTGATGAGATTCGAGCTTAAACATGTACAGATGGATCTGAGAAGTTGCCATTTCCAGTCAACAATGAGGATTACTCAACAGATTTACAGGTTAAGGCAGTGCTCACAAGCACCGGGTGCTGCCCCTCTGTGGGCTTCCACAAAGCCCTCCAAATAGAAGAAAGTGGGCTTTTACAGAGGGGGCCCTTAAAGAGACAGGACCTAAAACAACTAAGACAGTATGAGATGTACAAGGATTAGGTCCACTTTAATACAAGTGGATCAAACCATATCAAACCTCACTGTGTCCATCTGTAAATTCAGTCAGTGGGTAAAACAGGTGGAGAGAAAACAGGCTGAAATGAACAATGTGACAGACTCACCAAGTCAGGGCTTGTTAAAAGCCTGTAAATTCTCTGTGGTGGGGAGAATTTACTTTTCGATCAGTGTGTTTGAGGACACACCTCCTCTTTCTCCCTGTCCCTCCCTCTCTCTCTCTCTCAGTCAGTCTGTGTCTCTCATCCAGGATGAAGGTGTTGCTCTCCGTCTCTCTCTGCCTCGCTCTGATCATGTCCTCCTGCTGTGGTGAGTGATTTGTGACCTTTGACCTTATGTTAGCAGACACCAGAGCACACTTTAATCTGAAACTAGTTACAGTCTCGGTGTTATAAATATCTTCAGTTTACAGGACATTTTATAAAAACAGATTAAACCTGCACCTAAAGATGTGATACTGATTGAGAGACTTTTCCATCCTGGTTTTAACTGCTGTTTTCTGGAGACGTTTTTTTTGCATTATTTCAGGCTATCCTGTCGTTTATTGCAAGTTAAAAAATCACTGAACCGTTATAAGCTGCTGCAGCTCTTTTTATCTTACATGTCACTACCTGTCACTGATATTGTTAATGTGTGTATTTGTGTGTATAGTTCTACAAGGTGAAAGCTCAGCTGTTGGGTCAAAATAATCATATTTTATCTTGAGTGAGCAATGCAGCAAATATACAAAAATAACCGTCAAATTAAAAACATTTTAATTTGAGTAAATAAACCCACGAGTTCTTATTTATATTTCACTGAAACAATCTGTGTTTGTGCCAAACCCAACATTAACCATTAGTACTGTAAGTAATAATAATCCTAATTTCCACCCACAGTTTGTTCTCCTCTTTACACAGAAAACAAAAGTGACAGTGTGGTTTCATTTCTTAAGGACAATTGCTGGATTCACTCTGATAATGTAAATATAAACCTGCACAGACATGAAACCTGCTCCAGAGAGATCATCCATCATAGTTCAGCTGACTTGCCTTTTGTTGATGCAAAGCATCAGTCTTACTTTACTTTATAGCTGCAAAAATTCTGCATGAGCGCTTGGGAATTATCAGCACTTAGTGATAAATCTTTCTTAAAATATGTTGCAGAAAAGCAGCTCATTTCAAAGAGTTGATCCACTTTACTTGACATGGTACTTTCTTCAGATGTAAGTCTTAAGAGTGAAATTGTGTCTCTTTCACCGTGTTGTTGGTTATTTTCCCAGAAATACTCGAATCAGATAAGAAGAGGAAATGCAATACCACCAGTCAAAAAAATCTGATGACAGCTTTATCGCTATACATAGCCCTAACCCCTCCGTACTGATGTGATGTCAACATCACCCATCCTACTACTTAATATTTTTATTATCTATTTTTTTTTTTAATTAAACGTATAGAATTAAAACTTAAAATTTATAAGTGTTATAGTGTTAAATAAAGATAAAACTTCTGGTCAGTAGGGAGGGGTTAGGGTTATGTAGAGCGGTAAAGCTGTCATCAGATTTTTTTACAGGTGGTATTGCATTTCCTCTTCCGGGAAGTGGAAGTTGTTGCTCACTTGAACAAGAATCTGACATTCCTGCCTGGTTTCATAGGAAAACATAAAAAAAAGCTTTTTTTTTTTTAATGCTCATGAACACGAATTATCACTTTTTTTCTTTTTTCTTTTTTGTGATGTCACGTAACTCATGTATTTCAATAGGAAGTGTATTTCATGTCTGCAGCACACATTTTGACCAAAGTGGGGACGTCACCATGGCAAAGAAGCAGTAGAAAAAGTGGCAGCCGATGTATTTTCACCCAAACCATGATCTCTTTGTTAATCTAACCAAGCAGTTTTAATGCCTGAATCCAATCAAGTCATATATTTTTAATTAATGACATATTAAACATGATACAAATGATGTGTGCTAATTTATGACATGTATAACTTAAACTTGTGTCTGTGGTGTGAGCAGCCTCTGTACCTCTCTCATGTCGCAGCGATATGAGAGAGGTACAGATATGGATTGAATCTCACAGCAGTTTGTAAAACACTCACAAAACATAATCTATTGATTTGTGTTCAAGGACACAAATTTCTATTGATCTCAAAGGATCCTGCTCATTTAAATAAATAAGTATAAATACAATCCACACAGAGCTTCTGAGAGTGTGTGTTTTCTGCAAAAAATGGGTCACTATCACTAAACAAATACAAACTAAACTCATGTGTAAGTGAGATGTGAGGGGCATCTGACCTGATCTGTAATCAGTTTGACTCAGTAGTGTCATCAGTACAGTTGTGTATCAGAGCATTGTAGTGTTTTACAAATTGGACCTTTCATTTCACTACATTTATTTTGACAGCAGCTACGTTTGTCACTTTAAAGATTGTAATCATGCATGAAAAAAATACACTTTCTGAAATTACATTGTCAAAGATTAAGCCTGGCTTTTCCACTGTTTCAGGCTTGTGCTGTCTGAACAACAACAACAAAAAATCTCTGTGTAGCTGTGTCTCCTTGTCATAATTTAGATGTCTCCAGAGGGTTGTTCTGTAGCTGCACCATTAAACAGACAGATGACCCCTCTAAATGTCTCCAGTGGTTAGGTAGTGAGGCCCAAAGAGCTAAAACTCTGCTATAATTCTTCTTTTTCTGTCTGATTAATCGTCTGGCTGTTTGGAGGGGCCTGGCCCCTGAGTTTGGAACCACTGAGCTAAACCTTCTAACTGTATAAAGTAAGTGAGTTAATAAAGAACCCCACACTAAAAGATCCTCACCACCTATAAATGTGAGTGTACTGTGCTTAAATACGTTATGGAGTTAATATTAACATTTCCTTCATTTTTCTTTTTAAAAAATTGAATTTCATGTGTTCAAATTGGCTTAAACACATCACACACTAGTTTAAATCATCCTGGACCTTGCAAAGCCAGTGCTGAGATAGAGTGCATAGTTTGAGACGGCTCTGCATAATGAAATTAAAATAGAAAAACATCATCTCAGTGCCCTCTAATCAGAGAGCCCACCTCACTTAACTCACACCCATGAGTTTTTCAAAATAATGTGATGGAGATTCATCATTTTCCTTAGCATATGCTTAGTATTGTTGTATTTTGGTGCGATGGTTCACATTTTTAGCTTTTGGTAGATGTAGCAGCTTCCTTCAGACCCGTGTGTGTCTTGGCAATGATTGCTCTCTTCCACTTGTGTTGTCTCAGCTCCGAGTTCTCTAGTTTCAGGTATTAATGGGCCCAAAGCCAGCGGCTCTAATGGTAATGGCCCGGGGGTGAATTTAGACTTATCTAGTTCAATCTGGAGCAGCTACAAACAGCTCTGAGAGAGTGAGAGTGACACAGTCACAGACTGCCTGCAGAACTACTTTTACTTTTTAAGATTAAGATACCAAGTAGTGTATTAAATGCTTTAACCTTGACTTTTGCCTGGAACTGAATATCTTTACATCACAGTATTGATACTTTCTCTTCAGTATAGAACCCGAGTACCCTTTACTTTTAATCCACTGCTAGATAACTAATCTTTCTATGTATACTGCACAGTTTTCACAATTAAAAAATTATATTTAAAAGATAAATATGAAATTAAATGTAGAAAATTTAAAGACCATCCATCCATCTATCTGTTTTCTTCTGCTTGTCTGAAATTGGGTCACAGTGGCAGCAGGCTCAGCAGGTTATTCCACACATCCTTTTCCACAACAGAGTTTTTCAGTTTTTCCTGGGGAATCCCAAGCCACTCTCAGGCCAAACAAGATATATAATCTCTCCAGCGAGTTCTGGGTCTACGTTGGGGTCTTGTCTGAGAAAACCTTTAAGGCAGGACTCCCAGGAGGCATACTGACCAGATGCCCAAAACAACCTCAACTGACTCCTTTTGACTTGAAGGAGCAGCTTCTCTACTTCAATCTCCCTTTGGATGTCTGAGTTCTTCACCTTATCTCTAAAGATTTCTGCACAGGAATAGACTAGTGGCAATGTAGCAACCACAGAAGGTGAAATTTTAATAAAATTCAACAACTTGTAGAGACAATAGGTCTCGGCTTTGGTGCAATTGACTGGTGCAAGTGTCAGTGGGTAGAATATCATTGATTGCCATATGATCAGGTGGTAAATACATTAAAGGGTTACTAGTGTAACCAGACTGTGGAACAGCCACTAGACCTAACCGTTAGCCAGAAAGCCGTGCACCACAAGCAAATCCCTTTCTATATGGACAGGGCTTTAGGATGAGCCCAACCACCATATGGAGGAAGCTCATTTCAGCCACTTGTATGCAGCCTCATTTTTTTCAGTCCCTACCCAGAGTTCATGGGGTTTGATCAACCAGTAAATGGAAAGGTCAACTCTCTCTCTGCACCAGTCCACAGCTCCATCTCACCCCTGCCTTTCCATCACTTTTTGAATGAGATCCCTACATATTTTAACTGCCTACCTCCCAAACCCAGAGGGATAAATTCACTGCAGATACACTAGTCAAAATGTTGTGAAATACATTTTCAGTCTATGTTTTAAATCTATTTCTCAGTGCATCATTTTAATCTCTTACAATACGCAAACATATTCTGTGAGCAGCTTTCAGTTCCAGCTTATTGATTTTAGTCAATGGCAGGATTGGTTTACTGAACATAATTGAACTCCCTTGTACACGTCAGAACTGGTTCAGTTTACTGCGTTCTCAAAACACAAAAACCAGTGTATGCACAACATCATCAGTGCCACCATGCCACGACTGACTGAAGTTGGCCGAGGCCGGGCTGGTGGTATGCATGTTCAAGGTGTTGCTGCAGCCTTGCTTGTCCATGAGAGCACCATCTCTGATCTGGTTGTTCTTGGTGGACAGAGCTACTGAGATGAGGTGTTCCAACATATACTTGTGCCATTCTTGCAGCAGTACCCTGCCCTGCTGCTGTATCAAAAGGTTAATGCCCCCCCCCCCAGAGTAGCACAAGCCTTTCTGGATCAGGGGCATATCCAGAGACTTCCTTGGCCAGTATTTAAACCCGATGTGCCTCCTATTGAAGATGCCTGGGACATGCTAGGTCAATGGGTTCATCAGAGGCAACAACAACCAATAACCATTGCACAACTGCAGGGTGCACTCATCCAGGAATGGAGAGCAGTTCTTCTAACTATAATAGATCAGGTATGGTTGGTCTATAAATTCTATTTAAAACACTAACTTGTGTTTTTTTTTTTTTTTTTCTTTTTTATTAGTATAGCTTGTACAAAACGATAAAAACAAATGGTGGGCCCTGGTCAGGTATAGCTTAGCTTAACATAGACTGAAAGGCCGGGGAAAAGTTTATCTTGGCTTCATCTGAATCTTTTTTCCTTCCAAACTGCATGTCTCCATTAGTTTAGTGTTTTCAGTTAATGAAATGATTCAGGAGGTTAATATGAAGCTGTAACTGAACTCCTCTATGATTCCCTCATCTTTGCCCTCCAGCAAATCTTTTTGTGCTGAATTGTGAAACTTTATCTACGGGATGTGATCAGACAGGGAACATAGTCCCTCTGCTTTCATGATCTGTTAACAATACTGTCAAAACACAAAGAGAAAAACGTGTGCATACCTGCTAGCCTGCTGGTGAAGGAGGAGGTCACCTATGCGAGTATCCGTGGGAGTGATGTCAACTGATGACAGCCATTCAGTGGGCTGAAAATATTTGAAGCAAGTATTTCTGGTGGCCCTCTAACCTGTGGGAAACCAAACTAGTTTTTAGAAGGTTTGCAAGTTGAACCAACTGCAAACAGTATGGACCCAGTTTGCTCTGGGTTGAATTAGTCATTAGGATAAATCATTAGCTATTATTAACTCTGTCTCTCTCCCATAGGTGTGACTTTTTGTCCTGTCTCCCTCTGCTCTCTTCTGTTTCCCCTCATCCCCAACCGGTCGCGGCAGATGACTGCCCCTCCCTGAGCCTGGTTCTGCCAGAGGTTTCTTCCTGTTAAAAGGGAGTTTTTCCTTCCCACTGTTGCCAAGTGCTTGCTCATAGGGGGTCGTCTGTTGGGGTTTTCTGTCTAATATTGTAGGGTCTT
>VUQI01024745.1:1381-13845 GCA_015106735.1 Paratilapia polleni | reverse complement strand
CTCAGCAGCACTCTGAGCTCGCTTACAAAGGTCAGCTACCTACAGAGGGGATACTAGCCTTGTAGCCATGTTGTCTATTGATGCGTTAGCGTGGCGGCCTCTATTTTCCTTTGCTGACAGGTGAACTGCTGTTATGGGTTATTTTAAACCTTTAGTTAATTTAGTTTATTTCTGCCTTAATAAATTAAATGGAAATTTTAAATAGGAATCGTAGCTTTGTTTTCTTTTGATACTAGATTACTTTAGTGTTAGTGTTACACCATGTACAGCTGCAGGGGCTGCCTTGCAATACATCATCAGTGCTAATAATAATATGTGGTATGATTAATATGACTGCTGCACATGTGCATTTAAAATTATAACCCTAGATGCACCAATTGATGTATGATGATGTGCTGATTAAATAAAAGCTAAATAAATTTAGCTTTTAAATAAATTTTTGTATGTTCTGTATCTCTTTGTGCTTTGTCTGTGTCATTTTTCTGTTGGGAAGACAGCTGAGACTTGTCTTGAGGTCCTGCTGACCTTTCAGTTTCATTTATAAATGCTTTATAAGGCAAAAACAGTCCTCACTTTAGATGAGGTCACACAAAATACAAAATACTGAACTAACAACTAGTAACTGCCCGAATTAACCATGAATTACAATATGAAATAAGTATTTATAAAACCTCTATTAACACACTCACAAACAATGAGCTCATATCCTAATCATTATATGTGTAAATGTGCATCTAAATACTTTGTTAATCACTTACTTAGACTTTCTAAAGGATAGCAAGTTTTATATGAGCTTATTAATCAAGAATAAACCATTTATATCTTGTTTATAAATTACATACTAAGGAGGAGAAATGCTTTGTAAATGATGTTTTAAGCATTTACTAATGCCTTACTAATGCTTAATAGTGTAGTTATCATAAAGTGCTACCTCTGTCGGAAGAAACTCCTCACACAGTTAAACCTGGTTTAACTAACATGAAAACATAAGACAAGACCGCTTACCCTTGAAATGCTGAAGCAATAAAGCTTATTTTGTGTTTGGATCCCAAAGAGAAATTACCATTAGAGAAATAAAACTGGTTTTCCTCATGACTAGTCAAAATAAACAGAAAGCGCAATTACTCTATCAAAATTGTATAACAAGAGTTTGTTTTGCACAACAAAACATTTTTCCTTCTGCACTGGCTGATTGAAAGATAAACAATCAAGTACAATTCTTGCTGAACAACAAATTCCTTTTATTAGGATGGAGAGAAAAGAGTTTCTGGAGAAAGCCCTGGCTCAAGTCCAAACAACAAAGTTTGTTGATGTCATTCCATAGCCAACAAAGAAAGCTATGATATCACTTGTGTTCAAGATTATGTTTGAACTGTCATCCAACAGGTTAGAGCTGAGGTGGAGGTATGTGATCAGCATTTGTCTTTCTGTTTTTTAGCAAGATTAAACAAAAGCTACCAAGTTGAATTTCATGAAACATGGTGGTTAAGGTGGAGCATGGACAAGGGAAAAACTAGTTTAGTTTAAATAACAAGCTACAACATTGGCCATGACAGAGGATAATGGATGGATTCTGATTTCTTCTTATGTCACGTATGTAACCCCAAAGGCTAAAATACACACCTGCCCTACCCTTGGCCCCAGTAAAGTACATTACAGGACTGCTTTAAAGGGGATAACAGAAAAATATTAGCCAGAACTAATCTAATTATAAAAAAAATAAAAGTTTGCATTCTGAGAGTGTAGAAATTTTTAAAAAAAAAAAATAGTGATGGAACATGCTTGACAAAAGAACAAAGCTGATTGAAGGTGATCTCTGACCTGCAAGTGGCCCAAAATATGCTGAAATGTGTCTCTCATGTTTCTAATGGTTACAGTCACTGACCTGTTAACACCAAATGACAAATAGGAGGAAACAATGGCTTATAATTTGTTCTAAAAATGTTGGGAAGTATTGAAGCAATAGAGAGTGAAGTACCTTGGTTTGCAACAGTGAGGACATTACCACTCACTTACTTTAATATATTTTGTTTTGTTGGTGGGCCCTTATAAGCTGGTGCAAATGCTGATAATATTCTTTAATGTAACAAGTCTGGCCTGCTGTGTTCTTTGTCCTCAGTATATATATATATATATATATATATATATATGTCTCTTGTGTAAAGTAACATAAAAAAATTCCAACACTTCCACATGATCAGGAAGGACACCTTACATCCAAGCACTGCCAAGTTGTTAAGAAGCTCATTCAACTTGGCAGCTCGTTTAAGAGTGAAAAACACTCACAGAATTAATATTTGGTGACATATTAAAGTCTCTTTGAGGCTGCGTGTTGTTGTTTTTGAGGTCTGCCTACTACTATGAGGAATACATTGTACAGTCTGACAGCTGATAGATGGAGTCTTATGTTCAGCATGTAAAATGTGTGAACAGTGTCGTTATATGCTGGCATTGCAGGGGTTATCATGCTAACTATCATGCTTACTATGCTACCTTGTATTATTGTAGTATTTATTCTTAGTCACCACAATTCTGGAGTGGCAAGTAACACAAAGAACTTACATCCTCTGAAAGTGAGACTGCTCTTGTTCAGCCTTTGGATGGTAGTTATTAAAGTTTCATGTGATTCTAATGAAACTGCAGTATGCGTGGTATTCCAGCCCAGAGCAGATAAAGTATTGCTAAATATCTGAGCAGAGACTCCAGTCAGAACTTATTTCACTGCTTATACAAACAGAAGAGCCAGATAACTATAAGAAATATAGAATATATCTTACATAGAAGAATGCAGACAAGGCTGAGCTTGAGTTCCTGCTGGGGAAAGGAGCCCTACTCTAAAACATGTTCACTCTTTAACAATTTCAGAAAGACCTAAATGAGGACACCAAAGATATAGTGAAGTTCAACTCCTTAATTTAAGGCTAGGGTCCCATGATGGCAGTCAATGAGACAAAGAAAATTGTCAAGGGCCATGCATAAAGGCAAGCTCCAAAAACAGGCCGAGTCACCAGAACACTACAACAAAATAACTCACAATCCAAATAACTAATAAAGAAGTTCTTTGACTATTATGACTTCTGTCTTCTCTGCAGCAGGAGAAAAGCTATAAGACCAACAAGAACACAAACACGAACAAGAGTAGACCACAGACCGCTTGTCTGTCACACCGACACTGGTGACAGTTCACAGCTACAACATGTAAACAGCGGTACACCAGGCTCTGCATAGGCTCTGCGTAAGGCCAATGCCCAACCATGCCAGTCCCTTAAGAAGCTTCTCCTCCATTTTATAGATTACTTGTATGACTAGTGCCACCCCATTATATATATCATTGGTTTTCTGAAAATGAGAAACATTAATGGCAATGGAAATCCAGGAGAAAATATTTTTTCCTCAAAGTATAACTAAGAATGTAGTTTTTATATGAGTATTTATATGAGTGTAATTTTTAGCATTGCTCCGAATACACAATTTCCTTTAAAGGGAGCCTTTTATGCTTTATTATTATTATTATTATTATTAATTATGATATATACTGTGATAATTATTGATGCTCATACTAAACATGGTTTCAAATACTGTGCCAGCTTATGTGCAAGTTATCCCTGTGAGCTACAAGTTTATTCTTCAGACTGCTCTATATGCTCAATTTCAGGCAGTTTTTCTACTCTTGGGTCTGCATGGTTCTGTGAATAAGAGTGGATATTCCTAATATGATCATGTCAGGTACACAGCTCGGGCTCTGAGGACAGAAGCCCAGCCCCCTGCTGTTCAAACTTTCTGTTTACGAGAGTCAGCCAATCAGAAGAAAGTTGGTTTAAGTGGAGGGGAGATGGGGCTAAAAGGTAAATAAGGAATATTTTGAACTGTGACTCATGTTCCTCTAGTGGAGTCCACAAATAAAAATAAGGAGCTGGAAATCAGTTTGCCTTTTGACTAATAAAAGCTCATTGCAGCATTATAATCATATCTTGGTAAATTTACAATGAACATTTCCTTTAAAAAAAAATCGAATATTTTTCAATTCCATGCATTCTTAATCCCTATCTTAACCTAGATCTAGGTTAACTACATTACCCGCAATGCTACAAGTCACTTGATGATTTGTGTGTACTATGCTTGTAGTGTCATTATGAGCCACTAACTGCAGAGACAAGGAGTGGGGTATAGAGCTCTTGTAAACTCACTTCATTCTAACCCAGTGTTCCTAGTCTTCAGCTTCTTCCCATGTTGGCACAAATGACTTCACCTAAAACAAATTATTACTTTTCCTAAAGAAGGCTTAACACTGCATTGCCTACATATGAAGAAGAACTCCCAAAAAGCTTTAACTGACACTGATGTGTAAAATTGTTGAAGTTACCCTGTAAGTCCATACCAGTGGATAGCTGTTAAAGTATGCTGCAGAAACTGAGGTGCAGTGCGGATTCAGGAAGTATCAGCACAAAAGCTTACGAGTGAAATATGGAGACAGACTTCAGAGGGCAAAAATTAACTGAATAAAACCATAAAGTCAACTACAGAATTAATTGGATGAATGTAATTAATTTTTAGTGGTTTTCCAAATGTACAATTTCCTTTAAAGGGGACCTCCTATGCTTTTTTTTTTTCATATATACTGTTACAATATAAATGCTCAGTTTCAGACAGTTTTTTTCTGCTCTACAAACAACTTCACTCAAGCAACAATGTAATAGGGCTAGAATGTGGTCTTATCTTTTTCTTCTCAGTATTAGTCTGGCTACAGCACGCTACATAAGTTTGAATTAGCCATAGATGATAGACTTCAGTACAATATCAAGAATGCTCCCTCCATGCTAGGGAGGCTACTCAGAAACACATCATCAATTCACCGAGCTCAGATTACTGCAACTTCTCACCAGAACTCCCAGCTCTACCACTAGACCTCTGGAACTAGACCCAAAGGTTTCAGTCTGTTTGATGTTCAAAAACTGGCCCTCTAACACAGGGCAAGCATTCAGTTCAAGTCTCTGTTAGCATACAGGAAAGTGAAGAAAACTGCTCCTTGCAATCTCTAAGTCTTGGTCGTGCACTTAGTTCACTATATCTGCTGTGTTCCCCTGCCACTGGAGTACTGCCTGCACTATAGGTTACTTTTAGGACCCTTTGCTTGCTTATTTCAGTCAAAGTACTGTTGTGGTCCCACAGTGATGAAGTAAACTAGAGTCAAACAGAAAAGTTTCCTTACAAAGTCACCTTGTCACATCATGCTAGAACTTAATCTTATTTCTAAAGTAGAGAAAAAAGGGGGAAATGAAGTCTACCATCAAATGACTGAGCACAGCTACGGCTTTTTGTTCATGAATTTGATGACATTGATCTCGAATGTCCACACATTCTTAAGATATATGTATAAAACACAGACATAAACCAAATTATTATGTTTATAAAAACAAGTCAACATTGATCACTGTGTTTTTAATACAATTTTAATATGTTTTGTGTTTGCAAAAAAGTGGCACAAATATGCAATGTCACACAAAGACAGAAGTGTGATGAAAGTACCTCACTGTTTAAAAGCCTTTTTTTTGAGCTGCTATTGTCCTCCTGCCATGCCTATTGCCACTGACTGTCTGAGATATAATTATCTCTCTGCGTCATTCATGCCATTTCTTGGATAAGGCAAAGTGAGTCTAACTCTGATTCTAATGTGACCCACTGCTCCCAAAGATTCTCCACTGCAAACCCGAGCAAAGTGACAGTGCTGTCGCAGCTGAGCTCATCAGCTTTATATTCCTGGTGAAGAATGACTGACAGACTCACACTCATACATAAACATAAACACTCCTAACCCTATCCTAATTCTAAACCACATTTCTCGGAGGCTTGCCTGCTGGTCAGCTTAGGTGAGTGATGAGACTCCAAAAATACTGTTACATAAATTCTCAAAATCACAAACAATACAAAGGTATGACTATATTATATGATAGGATACACTGTGGTCTATAATCAACTTTAGTACAGCCAACAGCTTGTAACCTGTCCATGCAACTCCACCCCCATCTTTAACATTTAAAAAAAAAATAAAACAATTCATAGGAGAAAAGAAATGCATACCCTCACACTGAATATGTGACATCTATAGTTGTATTAACAATATTACGTACAATATTATGTTTTTGGCAAACTTATGATTTAAGTAATTTACCCTATTCCAGGAGGAGAATATAGATTTCCTTCACTTCATCAATTTATTTATGACATCATGCTCATTAAATGAAATGACAAGAGCTGACTGTGTGAAGAAGCAACAAAACAAATGAAGCTGCAATGTAACAGGCAGTCCAATGTTGAAATAGTCCATTAACCCTAAAATTATAATGTGAAGCACTGGGGAGCAATGTCCTCATTTTTTCCTTTCTCCAAAGTCTTTCTTCCAAAACGTTCTCATAAGAACTTACTAAAAATAACACACACAGATGTACAGTTTCTTAGTGATACAGAAAACACGCACGCACACACACACATACACACAAACACACACACACTGTGTGGCTCTTCCTGACAGCAAACTGCCCTGTCATACTTTGTCTGCATGGGATGACAAGTCTTGGTGCAGTGCAGTTTATCACACAGTCACTAAAGCTGACACTGGAGCAGTATTGTATAGACTATCATACAGCCAGCCAATGCTACACACAGAAACAGACACACACGCACACATCTGGGCATTGTACAGCAACACAGTAGTGGCAGATACGGACCATAGTAGAAATTCATAACAAGTCATATTTTTATGCTAATGAAGATAAAATGTAGAAACAAAAATGTCAGCAGCATTGGATGAAAGGTTGGAGAAGGTCTGTGGTAAAAGCAACTGGTTTCTGTTTTATTTCAGTAAATGAAAATGAGTTTACAGGTAATTATTTTTTGCTGTCACATTTCCTGGTGTTGTCAGTCTTGTTCTCCTTTGGTTGCACTAAGGTTGATTGTGTAAATTTGTAATTACTGACCAACATGCAACACAAGGCAGGAGCCTGGTTATCTTTAAGGTGATTGGTACCATGGCTGGACAATTCTGTTGGTTATTGGCGGGGAAGATAACTTTGAGCTACTGACCGTAAGTATTTCAGCAACAAAGAAGGTCTCCAACTTTGAAGTATTTTTCATTAATTTCCTGAGTGCAAGATATTGGAATGTCTGCTATGTGATCACCTTTACTTTCAATTTTTCAAACATTTGACAAGATTTAGCATAGCATCATGTTTTTTTGGTAATATTTATAAGAAGAGTGATCAGAATCTGTTGGTATTTATGTGATATATATATATATATATATATATATATATATATATATATATATGTATATGTATATAATGAATCACAAAGGCACACAGGCTCATTATTGACAAAGGCAGAGGTGTGGCAAATCAATTTCAATAAATTCTGTTACACAAATTAGCAAAGTGAAATAACTGAAACTGTATTAAACAGCAATTGAAAAAAGCCCATGCTTGATGGCATATGAACCTGCTTGGTTGCTTGATTGATTGACTGATTTTATTTCATTTCAATATATATCACAGATATGTATTGGAATACTTGTCTGTTGATAGCTAAAATTAAAGGTGCCCTGGGAGTTTTGTATATGCAAACAAACTCAAAGAAAAGGGATTATAAAAAATAATTTTGGAAATGGACTGGCATTTATATAATTTTTTTCTATTCTTACTGATATTACACTACAAGCTATGATTACCCATGGATTTAAATAGTGCTTAATATGCATTTTAAGCACATTACCTTCCTCACATTGACAGACATTTTAGAATTACCAATTAATCTAACATGCAAGACCTCAGAATACACAAAAAGGGCAGAACAGCAGTGCAGTGCTTAGCAAGGTCACCTTACAGCTAGAACGTTCTGGGTTTGAATCACCTGGTCAATTGATGCCTTTCTGTGTGGAGTTCCCTCCTTGTGCCTGTATGGGTTTCCTCCAGGTAGTCTGTCTTCATTCCACAGTCCAAAGACATGAGTGCATATTTCTCCTCATAATATTTCTTAGTGAGCTTTCCTCTTCTTTGGCTTCATGTTTTCCACTGATCAACAGGTGAAGTAGTCAGTATGCCTTCAAACTTATCAATTCACCAAGAAAGGCATTAATTTAAGAATTAAATCCAGTCTTTACAAATTATGTGCATGATACAAACACAATATGGTACCATATGTAAAAAAATAAAAAATAAAAAAAATGCTTCCTAGTACTAATGTACTAAAAACATCATAGGGTACTTTTAACACTAGAACTAGAACATTCCAAACCCCCTAGAATCACCAGAGGGAGTCAACAGTAGCAATGACAAAGAAGTCATTTCTTGAAGATAAGGTTTTAGGAGTTTTTTAATTTAGCAAATGATTGAGATTATTTCATTACATATCGTAAAGGTAAAATATATTTTAGAATCCACTCATAAACAAAGGGTACAACAAACAACACAATAACTAACACATTTAAATAATTTAATTATTGCAGAAGAAGAACATTGTGGAAAAGTTAAAAAATAATTTTGTACAATGTGCTGTTTTAATTACGCTAAAATAAAGTAGATATAAAAAACAGAACATTCACTGTGAAACAAACTGAACCAGTCATTGCCTACATTTTAAAACTGATTTTTGTTTCTTTGTTTTCCAGTGATGCTGAAACATGTTCACTACTCAAACTTTAACTGTTTTAAAAATTAAACCTTAATTCTGCAACATCATAAATAGCACTGTACAGCTTAATAAGCAGTACAAGTTAACACAGAAAACTTATTAAATTACATTTATGCAAAGGGTTGCAATTTGTCTCCAATACTGTTTGTGATATTTTTGGACAGGATTTCAAGACATAGCCAGGGTGAGGAGGGTATCCATTTTATGAACCTCAGAATAGCGTGCCTGCTTTTACAGATGTGGTTATGTTGACTTCATTAGAGCATGACCAATGGAATGGATTGCAGCTAAGTGTGAAATGGCCAGGATGAGAGTCAGCACCTCCAAGTCTGAGGCCACTGTTCTCTGCTGGAAAATCGTGAAGTGCTCTTCCAGAGTGACGTGGACCGGTAGATTGGTACAGCATCGGCAGTAATGCGGATGTTGTACCAGGAGATAGAATTGGAATTGGGGTTGTATTTAGTTGTTATTGAGCTGTTGACATTGTATTTTGCTAGTCACTTAGTTTAATTAATTAAAGAGTAACTTAATTAAAAAGCAACTTAGCCTTTTACACAAATGAACAAAAAGTGTACTGAACCATGACACCTCCTGTTATCTTTTTGCTTGCCCAAAATAAAAACCAGCAACCTGCTCTTGCCCGTTTTCAATTTCTGCCTAAAAATATTGCAAAATTATCTTTGCTCACACCTGGGTTGGAAAAGTTGGTCTGTCTATACAAGAAAAAAGTTAATCATGATGTAAATGAAGCATGTGCCATCCACTGAACCTTCTGCTACAGTCAAAAAAATGGTGGAAATTTTGGAGAGTACCATATATAGTACAGTATAGTATAGTATAGTATCATATACAAATTTCACTGAGAGATTTGGAATTTAAATAAATTGGTGGCAAGTTAATAGTGTAGCCTATAGTCAATCATTTTACACAAACCCAATCTGGCCTGTGTACTTCTGCTGTAACTAAACAATGAAGAATGCAGTGTTCCTTAGACAGCAGTTCTTTATTTAACAGTCTTAGAGATGGGCTGCTTTGTAATGTTATCGCTGGTTTGTCTTGTTTTATGGGGTAAGCAATTCTAAACTCTTTATTTGTTTTGTTGGCCTTGGCCACCCTGAAGCTTAATTATAATGAATAATAATAAACAAACAAATAAGTTTCTACATCCTGTGTGGTCAGATTCTGGAATTTGTAGAAAGATAGTCATATTTATTTGTACAAAAGCCTCTCCAAAATGAGACACTGTTGAAATAACTTACTTATGGTGCACTTGGGTAAGAAATTCTAAAAAAAATTATATTTATTATTTATTACTGTTGTCAATGTAATGTTCATAGAATAATTATTAACCTTCAATAAACAAGTTCAGAACTTAACCCTAACCCTAACCACTCAGCAATATACAGTGTCATATTTTTCTCTTGGAGACACAGGTGATCCAATCAAATCTTACAATACAAAGGATTAAATGGTGTTTTAACATCCATCCATCGATTTTCTTCCGCTTATCCAATTCAGAGTTGTGGGAGGCTGGAGACTATCCTACCTATCATAGGGCGAGAGGCAGGCAGGGTACACCCTGGAGACCAGTCCGTTGCAGGACTGACACAGAGGGGCTACATCCACACGTACACTGAGATTTTTTAAAATGTTTTGAAAAATATCTCTGTCCACATGGAAAAGCAAAAAAGATCTGAAGTGCTGTCAAGAGCATGCCAAGGCAACAAGTGTCGATATAATCCAAACTGTGAAGAAATTTTGACTAATAAAAAGCCCACAATCAATAACAGGGCACACATTTTGATGTCAAAATAGGAGATAAAGGCATACACCTTTGACATTGGAAGAAAAAAATCTCAGTTTTCCTCGTACAAACGTAAAAGCAAAAGCGGAGTTTCTGAAAATCTTCACCCTGGCAGGGGTGAAAAAAGCTCCATTTCTAGTAATCCAAAACACCATTTACGCGTGGACGAAAGGCCAAAACGCACAGAAAAAGCTACGTTTACCAAAATACCCGTGTACGTAGCCACATTTACTGAGATCAGCAGCAGACATTCGGAATTTGAGAATCAATAAATATCTGAAAATGGTTGAGCTCTTTAATGTATTCTACAGTATCATGGACCACAGGTTCTAACTTGTGATTGATGCAGTGAATGATGGTCAGGTTAGGGCTAATCTTTTCACACAGGAATGTGGCTGCGCCATCAGTTGCAAAGCCAACAAATCATACACACAACATTTCTCCAGGGATGAACTTCATAACTTCATAACAGGTATTTCTAGCAGGATGTCATAGACAGCAGGCCCGGTGCATAACTGCAATTCAACAAGTTTAAATGAGAAGCTGTAGATCTCACCTTCGTAGGGAATTCTGATGATCAGGAATGTGTTTGACACTCAGTAGACATATTTCCAAGATTTTTTTTTCTTTTTTTTGTTAGGTTCATGTAAATTCTAATGATCTGCTGCTCTGAAACCGTTTCAGTTTTCTTTTATTTAGCTAGCTGTACTTTTCACAGTGAAACAGCGGTGCTTGGCAGCATTTTGAAAAGCTGGAACGGAACGGGATCCAGATCACCCCCCATACAGTGTCAAGTGCTGACAGTGAAATTTCATTTCTGATCTTATTATTCAAGCAAATATGGATTTTGTGAAAACAAGCCTAATGTGAATATTAATGCATTTTTTAATTAAAATTAATAAAATTAATACATTAAACATTTACTTTAAATAGTGTGTGTCCATATTTTGAACATTGAATATTTTGGATGAAATGTGGCTTTTTGTATTTTGTTTTGTTTTTGTGTTTTTGTATTGTATTTTTTGTAAGGACCTAACCATTGCCCTTTGAACTTGCTTATAAGCGTAGGCGAGCAGTTTGTGCGTGTGTGTGGGTGGTGGTCATATTCTTATTTTGAACAGAGGGAATAACCTTTCATTTCTTTACTTTTGCCCTTTGTCTCTCCTCTTTCTTGGGGTTTAATCCAGAATCCCTGAAGGTTATCTTATCTGTTATGAGCATTTCTCAACACTATCTCAGGTTTTGTTCTGTCAGTAGACCTTGAAAGAAGCAGCACTGTACATCTGTAGTGCGATCCATATTCTCAAGTTGTAACCTCAAACTCAAGGAAGCTTCCTTAAGTACTCTGCAGCAGAACCGGCATGAATTATCTGGACTGCATCACTGTAAGTGGGTGCTAAGGTCTGATTTATAACGTTAAGCTGAAGTGGCTGTTTCATATGGATGAAATGTATGTGTAAAACATTCTCAAATCTGGCATGTAAATGCACATTCACATTCCTGTTCCTTTGTGTACCTTCACAAACAAATGCCTTTTGACCTATGGAAAAGATCAAGAACAATGAAAAACATAGAACTCAATTCGTTATGCATTTGATGCCTAACATTTCCATTTCTCTCTGTCTCCTGGCCATCCGGGAGGATGCATGAACTCTTTCTGTTGTAGGCTTGATGCCTAAACTCTCTTTTTTAATCTATCTCCAATACCCACTGCACTGTGGATGCAGTGCTCTGGATGGAGAATATCACAATGATATTATTCATATGAAGCCAGGTTTAGGTAATCCTTCCAACGCTTAGACCAAACCATAAAAAGGACGATGAATTATTGAAGAGCATCAGAGAAATAGGAAACCTTTCTCTGAATAGGATCAACCTTTTGGGAATGCTTCAAAGAGCATTCAATAGTCTGTAAAAAAAAAAAAAAAAAAAAAAAAAAAGGGGGGGGGGGGGGGGGGGGGGGGCAGTGAACCAAGGT
>VUQI01024736.1:573-40899 GCA_015106735.1 Paratilapia polleni | reverse complement strand
AATGTGTGATCCAAAAAAAAAAAAAAAAAGAAAAGAAAAATTAAAGCTGTTTAAAATCTGCTCCCCTGCTACAAAAAGTTAAGTTTCAACAATAAAAGTCTCTACAACCAATTTTCAGGTGTAACGGAGGTGAAAGGGTTCATTACCCTCCCACCTTTGGTTGATATAATGATAGTTTTCCTAATTCAACAGAGAGCTTTTTGCATTGGCCTGATTAGAAGTGCTACCGTCAATCATGCTGACAACACTTGGATTTTAAGAGGGAAGAACACTTACCATGAACGGGTAGTAGCTAGGGCTGTCACAATACCAGAATTTCAAACTTGATAATGATACCCAGGAAAATACCATTTTTGATACCATGGGGGAAAAAATGACAAAATAAGAGGCAATATATATATTTTTAAAATAAAGATTAGAAATATACTGGTCTGTGCAAATGTATTCAACTACAGCCCTGTTTATTTCCTGTGCTTCTGGTGACTTGGCGCCATATACTGTATTTGTTGCTGATCAAAGAGAGTCAGTAAGGCAGGCTGCCACTGTTCCTGTGTAGTTGCTGGTAGCCTTTCCTCTGCTTCAAACTGGGACTTTAAGAGAAACATAACACTTTTTTAGACACAAATAACTGTGTTATCCTGTTAAATTAACACTGTCTATTAACATTGTAGACAGGCAGGACTGCCTAGCTCCCATATTAACCTTATCGTTTTATTATTGGCCGTAGCTCCTAGATGCTACCTTAATGATAACATAACAGACGGCTAATGTGGGTAACTGCTAATAATTAAACGGCTAACGGTAACGCGTGCAACAGCCAGTTTAACATTTATGATAACTGTTTAGTACTTCGATGTTGTTGAAGCTTTACTGACCTCTCGAAATTCCTCATAAAGATCGGGATGTCAGTCTTTAAGATGCTTTGCCAAGTTTGTTGCGCTACTGTTCATGTGTTCGGCTGCTAGTGAGGGGAGGGGGACTATGTGTTTCCCTGTCTGCAGCTATGCTGTGTGAAGTTGTGTGCCAAGTGGAGGAGGCAAAGATAGCACTGTTGGTATTAATACCGTTGCAAATGAATATCTCATCTGATAGTCATAGTCATTTTTTGTATCAATTAGTATCCGAGTATGAATTTTTTTGGACAACCCTACTTGGTACATATGCTGCCTATGGTATTTTCAGAATTTTGGTGTTGAAAGCTACCTTAAGTTTCAGTTCTGGTGACCTCCCCTAGTAGTAGCATTTGCTGATATGACTGGCATTTATACGTTAAATACCGTAGTCTTAATTTTTGATTTGTTTTTTTCAGCCTTATGTGTGGCTGGCAATGTTGATCTGATGGCCAACATATTTCAACAATTGTTGGTTTAATTTGGCAGAAAGTTTTGTCCAGACCTTCATGATCCCGACAGCATCCTAATGATTGTGGTGGTACCTTCTATGAGATTAGCAGTAGGACACGTTTGTCTTCATAAATACTGATAAGTCTTATCGACTGTTTGTTGGATCGATATTAAATTTGGCAAATATATCCATGATCCCCAAAGGATCAATCTATAATGACTTTAGTGATCCCCTGATTTTTCCTGTAGTGCCAGCAGCAGCTCAAAGTTGCCATTTATTATTTGAAATTTATGATTGTGAGACAATGAATCCTAATGGCCTTGGTGATCGTCTGATTTTTTTTTCCCCATTTGTGCTGTGAGAGAATGATGTTTTGTGACTAAATAGCTGCAAAACTATTAACCTTCCCCAGCATGCTAAGAAACTGAGCTAGACAAAGAAGTTAAATACACTAAACATCAGTGTGTCTGTATCTCTTAATCTGTTCATAAATTCTTTATGACTATCCTGTATTATTGTTCATGGAAGAAAATTCTGGAGCCTCCATTGGCTTTCTTTAGCCATTCACAATTGATTGAGTTCGTGCATTCGGCATAGCTGGCCCATACATTTTAATCAATAAAACCTTCAGGTATGAAAAGAATCTATATCATGCTGTAACTACCTGAATCAGAGATCTGACATGAGACTTATGCAGCCTGTGATTGAATAGAGTTAAGTAATCCTAAAGTGCCTCTTCTTCTCTCACACTTCTTTCTCCCTTCAGAGCTTCACGAGTTTTGCTTCATTATTACTCCTGCTGAACATCTCTTTCGTGAACAGAGAGATGAACAGGGGGAGGAATTAAAGTTGGTCCGGGGTAGAAAATGAGCGAAGCAACCACAGCGTGGAAACTTTTTTCAGGCTTCATTTAAACTTCGAACAGAATGGGTTTCACCCCAGACTCTCAAAGGATGAGGGATTTTGGGTTTCACTTTCTGGCCTGCTGCTCATTTAGGCCTTATTAATCTAATTACTTGCCCAATTGTACATATTTAACGTCGCCCCGGTCCTTTCCCAACTCTGCTATAAGAAAATGCCCCATGAACTCAGTTGGTTATACCTTTATAAGAAAAATTGCTGAAGCTTGCAGATAGTAAAAGGAAAGCTAAATGGCTGCAATTCATCACACGATTACACCAATTATATTGCTGGAATTTGGACGGGCTCAGATCACAGACCTCTCCGTCTGGGATTCCTGGCAGCCAATCCCATGTGTGCACGAGTCTGAGCTACTAAGGCCCATTTATCTACCTTTGGGGAAGTCTGAGCCAATATCAATCCCCTGACTATGATTCCCCATCATCTGCTTCACCCGGTTGGTGACACTAGCCGTTTACACATAGGTTATTAATAGTCTATAAATATTCACTCAATGTTTAGTGGGACTTTGTGGCAGCCATTAGGAAAAGACGTTTGTGTCGGGCGGGGAGCCAGACAGGAGTTTTTTATTTCTTGACGTGACAGTGCAATGGTGTGGCTAACCTTGGGGATGTGGCCTGATGGGGAATTGGACCTTGGTTTGAGGCACTACTTTTATTCTCTGGCTTTTCATGACCAGTGAGGCAGTGAATGATGAGCTGCATGCTTTCAGACCTCTTATTCTTATTATCCCAAAATACAAGGTTAGTGAGGGAAGGAGGGAAGGGCCCCACCCCATTCTCCCTGTGCACAAAAGTACATCCATTCTTTTAGAAAAACAAATCTATCAAAACTTAAATAAACATCCCTCTCAAAAATATACAAAAAGCTAAATTAAAGTACATTGTGAAAAATGAGTCAGGTGCCTCTTTCTGTATAATTTTCCTCTCTCAATAACTGAGCAGCAACCAGATCTCCACAAATCCAAATGCAATCAGACAGCTTCCTGGAACATGCACAGCATTGCATACACCTTGCTCGCCATGGATTAAATTGCCATTGACAAAGTCTTGTTGCTCTCTCTTTTCTGGATATGATTTGAATTGAATTTGTGCAGACATTTCTGACACAGAGAGGAAGAGAGCGAGGAAGAACAGGTGCTGGGTAAGGAAAGGAAAGGTGAGAGCAAGAAGACACTGGCGCAATCAGAGACTGGAGGAATGAGTAAGAGAACAGATAAAAGGAAACAAATCAGGAAAAGGGGCTGAGCCAACGAGAGACAGCGACAGAAGAAGAGAAAGGGGTAAAAGAGAAAGAGAGCATGTCTGACTGTTTCACAGGTTAATTCTGATGCATGGAGACAGACAGGAGAATAGATTGGTAGCCTTGGGTGGATAAGGACAGAACCATTCCCCAGAGAGATGGATTAGACAAAGGAGTGGAAATAAATGATCGCAGATTTTAATGGCCTTTTGGCTTGCTGTGCTTGTGCCCCCGCCCACCACCACCCCTCCTTCCCATTTTCATGTGCGGGGAGTTTTATAGTGATGACACTTTTACATGCCACCTGTCTAGCTTTTGAAGTTTAACTCTCTAAAACAATCACCATCCTCTTCCAGTTACAGATGCATGGGTAGATGAAATTTGCACCCCAGCATGTCGTACACAAATGTAAACTATACAAATGAGGGTGTTTGTGCAACAGCAACCATTCCAGAGGTGATTATACAGAGTGAGAAGAGTCTAAAATTTACTTCATTATGCTCTGCCAGAATTTGCACACAGGAGCAAACAGGTAATTGCTACTACAGTCAGGTGTAGTAGCTACACTGGGTCCTCTTGGTTACAATTAGGGCTGCATCAAGAGACGTAAGAGCGAAACATGGCACTGAAATAGAAATTTAAGGGAACATCCTGTAATAGGAAAGGTGATGGTTGTCCTGCCCCTGTTCCCAAATAGCCGATCAACAGCTGAACCAGGAAACGTATGAGCGAATCTTGTTAGTGCACTGACACATGCACAGTAGAGGTTTGCAATAGTTTTGGCTTTGTTATTGTAGTAAAAGAAATAGTAAGTATGCTTTTTAAAATTTTAGTGGCTTGCTGTACTGCCTACTAGAATACAACATCCAAGGGAAAAAAAGGGTTTTTTAAATTATTTTGAGACAAAATCAGTAAACTTTTTAAGCATTTTTACCAGATCTGACTGGTACTCTCCCAATTCATTTATAAGGGCTTCAAAATAACTGCCCAAATAACTGCCTGCCAAGATGGCTCTGGAGTAGCAAGACTTACTTCTAAAAGGACTTTGCTGCAGCAAACTGTTTTTTTTTTAAATTATTAAATAAGTATTCAGTTTTATGCAGATAATTTATCAAAAGGATGATAAACAATATTTCACAACTGCAGAATCCAAGGTAACGTCTTCTGATTTCTTCAAAACTATTGAAATTTTGCTTGGCTAGCTGTCTTCTAAAAGGAAGTTTGGCTAAAGTCGGGTATACAATGTATGATTTTGTCTGTCACAGATAAGTGATGGCTAACATGAAAGAATTGTGCTAATTTCTTTGGTCCTGGCTCCAAAACTGGAGTCCAGTTGTCATAGTTGGCTGTTTCAAAGATCTGATATATGCTGGAAGAAAATTCTGACAGTGTTAGAAATTTGTGATAAAAGACTCACAATGAGATTGTGGTTGCAACCTCACTAACTAATAAGTGTCCACATGAAATGATGCATCCTTGCAAAACAAAATGTTTGGGATTCCAACAAAGAAGAAAATCTAGTTGAGCTGTGGCAAAGTTGTCGCACGAGACTGCTGAAATCTCACACAGTCTGTAGACACCTTAAGGCTATTTTTGCTTAATCTTTTTGCTGTCTTAGCAAAGAAAGATGCAATCATCAATATTTGACATACTTAACGATGGGTAAAATAATTTATCATTTTTAAATGATAAATAATTTATAATATAAATACACTTCTAGTAGTAGGTTAAGAATTTCTTAACAATTTCTTTTAGCCTGATTTTATAGTTTGCTTTAGTGCAACAGCTTTTTATTTTTAGCTTTTTTCTTTACAGCCCACTTACTCGTTACTTTCACCGCTCTGTTATCTCTCATCGACCGCATTTCTATGCTACCTTTCCTACACCAGCTAACACTGGCAAGTTAGCTGGTGTAGGAAAGGTAGTGGAGTATTTAGCAGCTTAGCTTCAGGGCCAGACAATTCCCCCAGGAGAACGAAGCAAAAATAAAAAGAGTGAATACTAGATGTTGTCAGGCGGCCAGAAACAGAACACAGAATTCACAACGTTGTGCTGTGTCTGCTGGCTCACTGAATTGGCTCCTGTTTTGTCAACAAGAAAATCATAATAGCTTTTTAACTTGTAACTACAGTATGTCAGTGTTTAAAGTGAGTTGTGTGTCCCCAGAAATGAGCTGCATATCTGTTCATACTGTAATGCGCCCCTTCTTACGAGGGCACAAACATCGGCTACCGCTACCACTGCGTTTCCTATGCCAAGTTGCAAAGGCACACATTAATGACAAACTTATTATATTGCCCTGCTCCACCTTATCTCTAAATGCAGCACCACATTAATCGTCACAATTTTAAAATTATATACACATATGTATGTTTAAAGTACAGGGGAGCCAGCACATAAGTCAGCATAGTTGAGTAATATACTTGCCCATTAGTTTTTATGGAAATATAGCCTTGGGTTGTGGAATAAAAAATTGGTCTCACTCCTAATTTCTGTTATGATAAGTTCCATACCTGATTGCCTCCATAAGAGGCAGATCTGTCTTCATAAGGCCTTGTGAGGCTCCTGACAAGTATTTAGCTCTGCTAATCCATTTGTTTGATTTATTTCTTACAGTATGTGGCTAATGTCTTTTAAAGATCTAGCGGCTACAGAGAGATGAAGAAAAACCAACTGCTGACAGATAGCATCAAATTTTTGAGCATCTAATCATTCTTGCATATCTTCCTCTGCTCAGAATTCCTTTTGGTTAATAAATGAGATGCCTTGATGAGCACAAGAGATACGGATGCTATTCTGTGCCAGTCGAGACAAGATAGTGATTTTGAGGGTGAGATAAGCATCATCTAAATAATGCAATGCACTACTCAAAATAAATTGATGACATGAAACAAATCACACCACTCCCGCAGCTTAAATTCTCCTAGAGAAGAGGAACACAGAGGAAACAAAACCTTTAAAGAGCACTGAAGGAGGATATAGTGAACTTTCTTTTTCTCATTCCAACGCTCTTCTCTCTCTCTTTCTTTTCTACCTTTTCCATCACTCTGACCTCTAACCTACAGAGGCCTTGCTGGGGGACCAGTAGGCCAGCAGGTTGAGGTGAGGGCTGAGATGACTTTAGGGGGGTCTCCAGCCACGTCCGACCAGGAACATTCGTCACCATCAGACTGACCACAACCAGAGCTCAGTCTAGCATACGGGAGGTGGAGGTGGTGGTGGTGGTGGCCGTGCAAGTGGGGGAGGGCAAAGAGGGAGAGATAAAGACTGATGGGTAAAGAGCTCCTGCTCTTCTATCATCATTTCACAGGTCTGGGACTGTGAGACAGCAATCTCTCGCAGTGGGAATCACTGCTAGTTTGGGAATGGATGGGAGATGATAAAAGAAGAAAGGTAGGATGCTACAGGAAAGTGGAATGTAATCAGTTTTGTGGACTGGACTCTGCCACTTAAAGAACTACTGACTAAAGCCAGCGGGTGAGTTGACAGACTGATTGAAATAGTGCACAACAGCATTTGAGAAGCACTTGAATTGAAATGTATTTGTAATGCTAACTTGCAGAGTGTGGCGCTGCGTGGCTTTCCTCAGTTTCTGTGCAAATACATGCAAATACAACTGTTTGAAGGCAAACATACACACATCGTACACAATGTGAAGACTGGTCTACGAAACGTAATATGGGGTAGAATAAAAACACAAGTAAGTGTTTACTTAAACGCACGTCTATATATTAAGAGTGCACACAGAAATGCACACAAACCCACTGGTGCTTTCACATTCACGTGCACACGCACTCACACACCTACACACAGATTAGGCTACTGCTGGGACTGAGGAAAATGGCTTTAGGGGACCCACGGCAGCGGCAGTGGTTCCCTGTCTCTGGCTTAGACAGTGCCACGTCGATAACTAATCCTGACCTTTCCCCAGACACTAAATTGAAAAATAAGAATAAGAAAAAATAAAATAGATGGCGGATGCTATCGAGACGGCCTCTGCTGCTTCCTGCGGGTGTAAGAAGCGTTCCATCTATTGGATCGTGAGGAGGGGGGAAGGAAAGGGTGAAGGGATGGGTGTTGGGTTGGCAGTATCAACTTTTCACAAGGTTCCTTCTGATGGGCTGAGAGACAAATTCCAGCCTGTTTGCCTCACTGGCTCTGTCTGACCATGAGGAGTCAGTCGTGAGGTGGACTTTTGTCTATCATGCCATGCCACTCTATTCTAATCAAAGATACAAATCAAGATAGAAGAGCCTGGACAACTTTGTGATTATATGCAATATATGACCTATACATATCTAGATGTTGGCCCGTGGTTCTTTATGAGAGAAGTCTAACCTTTTCCTGGGTTTCACCTCAGCACACACACATATGCACACATCCTCCCTTGCTCTGTCATACCTGTTAGAGCTCTAAATTAACTTTGCCACAAGCATGGCGAGTGTTGCCACGCATCTTGCTATATAGCGAATATATTTGGTTACATTACCCCACCACCTGTGGTGTGTCGCTAAGGTGGCAAAGTGCTTTTACTGGACACCCCACTACCACCAGGATGCATCTAGCCATGTGTGTCCACCTTCAGAATAATTGAAATATACATTCCATTACGAATAAAGTCCATCACTACCTAGTAAAAAGTGCTTGTTGGAAGTAAAAAAAACATCAGTACTTCCACAACGTACAGATGAAATTCTCATTGCTCCTTGATAATCAGTGATTATGCAGAACGGAAATTGGCGGAACAGAATGGCACATGTTGCATGCGGAAATGTCTACACTATTTTATTGAGCAAGATGAAGCAGCAACAAAGCACTTAGAAATAGTGCAAAATGAAACAAGAGAAAACTCATTTGAAAATAGAAATCAAATTATTGCAGTCTTGCCCAATGAGACAATTTTCTCGTCCTGCCCAAACAAAGAGAGAAACTATAATTTGTGAGAAATTTGTGTGCCGGAATTGCAGTGGACACGCACACACACAGAGGCACAGAGAAAGTAAAGAGCTAATGCTACTGCTTTTCTCTGTGACATTCGTGTCGTTAACGCTCTAATGTGAATAACTAAAGAGCTCTCCATTATGATTTAATGAATATATGCACATAGGCACAAACAGATTGAACAACCCAGATTGGTGAGACAGGGTGATATTCCTATGAGATCCACTAGGGGGTGTTAAAGTTTTTAGTCCTAAAGAGCCTGCTCCAAGTCTACTATAACTGAATCTTCTTTTTTTCTGAAGCAATCACACTGTGTAAGGTCCTCAGGTCAGTTCATTGCAGATAGTAGTGTGTTGAAATCCAGCGCCTTAATCATTAATCAACCTTTATTCAGCTTCACATATTTAAAGGAAAAAAAATCTGAGTGCAAAGCAGGAAAGGAAAAAAGAAGAGACTGTGCCTGTTAGTATTTAGCTAATATGTTGACATGAATATAATGAAGGTTCTGTGCACACAGATGCAAGCTAATACAAAATGAATGTACTGTAAACTTCACATTCTGAGTATGCAGATCCACACAGTTTTGCTACAACACAGCAGGTGGGAGATCAGCATACACCCTATAGCATTCAGTGCACAGAGTGTAGAGTGAAATTTCTTTCGCAAATGTTGGGTGTCATGCAAAAAAATCCCACCATTCTTCCTCTTGTCATTCCTCTCACTCTACTGGCAGATCAACAGGTCATACAGGTGGGTGCTTCTCATTGCTAAAATATTGGTCTGTCACGTCAGTGAAATCTGTCCTCATCTGTGGACGCAAATAATACACATTTGTAAGACCCATTAGTCAATCAGCGGGTAATGTGTCCACGTGGTGATGGAAAAAAAAAAATCAAAAAAGGAAGTTAAAAAGAATGGGAGAGGTTGGAGTTTTAATGTTTTACACACAGTCACTGAAAACTCATTCAACTGTATTTTAGCTTTTTGACAACCAGTCAACATCACAAGTAGATGTTCTCATTTTTATATAAAACCTACAGTACTGTATTACTTCATTAATTCATTATTTTGCCACTTGGGAGCAATGCAACAAGGAGTACAAACACTGACATATTGTCTTAAAGTTTATGTGGCAAACATGTAAGCAAACAGTAATGTATTTAACCTTCTGGAAGAGAAAGAGCAACATTAGACTTTAACATTTAGGACTTTGTGGCCACTGAGTCTCTTTTTGCTTTGTTTTTGGTCTCCACCAACCTAGAACGACGACTGACTTAATGCTCCACTGTATTTAACAACTAGTGACTAACTTTGCTGTGTGTCTGTTAATGGGCATAGCATTTTAACACCATGCAGGTCTAACCCTCACATTTTAAACGGGCATTATTAAAGCCAAACCATGATCCTTTGCTAAACCTAACCAAGTAGAAAACAAGAAAATTTGCAGAAAACAAATGAAACAGTGAGTGAAAGTGAGTGTAAAAGTGAGTGCAAGCAAGACTACACAGCGATGAAAACGAAGCTCCCACACCACAGAGGAATCTTGGTCTCCTAGAAAGCCCCTTCCCACCCCAGAAACAACTGAAACAATTTGACCACCTAAGAATAATTCACTAAAATAGCATTAGGTTCTCATGTTTCAATCCCCATTGTCATTTCCCTGGCAAATTGGAGCACACAGAGTCTAAATAATTAATGTTTTAACCTTAAATGAGATCCATTGAGAGGCAGAACAGGCAACAGGTCAAACAGAAAGTGTCCCGTGTCCGAAAGGAGCTCATCCTATACATCATCTGCTTTCCCAGGCTTTGTCAGGGAAGGTCACTGGAGTGCACCCTCCAGTGGTGATGGTACAGCTATTTTCTGCTGTGTTTTAGCTCTTTTTAATGGAATGTTTGCCTCCAGCTATCACAGCTGCAGCATGGCTAATTAATCGGAGTAATTATTTGCTTAGGCGGACAAAGTGAGCGTTTTGTCTGCGTTCGGCAGTTTTCGACAGGGGAACATTGTGTCCGGATGAGGGCATGGGGACTAGAGCATGATAACCGGGGACGTAAAGTAGGGTTGATGACTCATTAATGGAAGAACTTTTTTTCATTATTCTTTTAGTGTATGTGAGTGTGTGCTAGAGCTTTATGTCTCTCTGTCTTTAGGTTTTGGCAATTTGCTGCCGGGCAAGTTTTGCAGTCTTTGGGGAGATACTAATTAAGTATCTATGTGTTGACTTGTAGTTAGCCATACAGGTGCTTAAATTTGATTCAGTGATCCTGTTAAACTTATGAAGACATTTGATACATTAAGACAAAATTAGAATTTAACAGTCTGGGAAAATTCAAGGCTGATCCTAACCCTAATATAACTTCTTTCTGCACTGCTGGACAATCACAGGAACAGATCGTTTTTGCAGGGGTTTCCTCCAGTGATGTTCTCAACTGTGTCTTTCGAGAAGAATATCTAGGAGCAAAATTTAAACAAAAAACCAAGCACTAAGCACCTGTACCTGTAAAAAGACATAACTGGAGGATAAACACACAAGTATGCAAATAAATGTGCCTAAATGTAATAATGAATTTAGTTATCGACCTAAATAAGGAACTTCAAGCTTTCCCGTTTGTTTCTACAATATGAAAAAGGAAATATTGGACAAATCAAATTGACCACAAAAGTGCCCCTTCAAAACGTGCTTGTTTGGAAAATTTAAAGTTGTTTTTGCCCACACCCCAAATTTACAGGTCTATACCAAAATACACTGCAAGATATTTTTAATTGATAGTTCAGGAAACAGAGATTTCTTTAAAAAAAAAATGCTAGATTCAATCTAAGCATCATAGCTCCCAATGATTTAATTGAATGAAGTGTATATGTGAACAACAGTTCTGCTGTTTGCTTGTTAAAAAAAAAAAAAAAAGCATATAAGTTAATAAGGCTACACAACATTGTTATGCCTGTCTGAAGATATACATAATTAATAAAGCTTCCATAATACAGATCCCGATGCCAGCTGCGTAAATTGAGTGCTGCTCGTCTTTCAGTGTGGAAATTGCATGGAGACTCCTACAGCTGTTTAATAAAGTCAACGAAAGAAGGACAACTTTCTGTGTTCAGCGTGAAGCAGAGTCTAACAACAGATTTCAACATTTATGTGGGTTGGTAAGGTAAATCTGTAATATGATAGGAGATGGACTACAATTTGAGTATCAGGAGGCACAGCTCTGTTTCGTGGACTCTGCACTTACTGAAAGGAACATGTTCAAACTAAAATAACATGCAGACTGTGCCTTTTGATTATGGAAATTAAGGTATGTGTGCTGTTGTAATAATCAAAAAATGCCTAAAGTTATTAAACTGAGTAACTAAGCTGAGAATACACTTACTGAATTGATTGTACAGGCATTGAAAACTTGAGGCATGTTCAGTATAAAAACAGTGAGTACACAACAGATAAGCTGCCATAGGTACAGTACTTGGAAAACATAACAGGGTGTTCAGTGCACCCACATTTCCATTTAAATAATCTTCTTTGCAGCACTTTTCTGGGGACTGAATACAGCCCTGTTGTGAATCCTCCTTCAGATGGCGAAGGCCTAGTGATAGCAAAACAACCAGCAACAGCAGACTAGATCTGGCTGATCCATTCTAGCAATGACCATTGAAAGCATAACAAAAAACACTTTTAGCCCAAAAAATAAAATCACTCATCCATATATTGCACTCAGGTCCCCAGCAATAAATCTGTCAAGTGTGAAGTAGATTACATGAACAGTTGTTGAACAAATTGAAGAAGAGCCAGACTGACGGAAACAGATTTCTTGATTTGTTAATGAAATGGGCAGTTTTTTGTTTTTTTTTTAAACCTCTCTCCCTCTCTCTCTGTCTCTCTATGATACTTAGATAAATGTTGCCATGCAGACTGTTTCTGGACCTGGAATGGTTTTTTTTTAAGAGGGGAGCCTTATAAACGGTTAATTGGTGGAATTTCATGCCTTGTTATAATGTTTGAGACCATCACCTGCCTTGTGCTGAGGTTCTGTTGGTATACAACAGATAGCCCTATTGGCAAGACATGCTCACCTAATAGATATTAAAATCCAAATTGTGTTAAGAAAAAAAGATCAGTCAGTTCAGAAATTTTCAAGAACTCTCTTTGCAAGATATACCTCTCTAAGTTCATTAGAGTTACCAGCCTCAGAAATCAATTAATGGCACAACAGATTAGAGCCCACATCAAAGCTTCACATTGCAGATACATCTCAATATCATTGTTGGGATGTGACTATGTGAAATAGGCCTTCATGGTCAAATTGCTGCAACAAAAAAAAAACCCATACTGAGGGAGACCAATAAGAAGAGGAGAATTTCCTGGGAAAAGTAACACAAGAAATTAACATGAGACTAGTAGATATTTGGTTCCAGCTACTGTGCCCATAAGATTTAGAAAAGCTAACCAGATTTTATCTGCATGTGTAGTTCCCACTCTGAACAACGGAGGATGTGCATCAGGGCAATGCTTAACAAACATGGCTATCACAGCATTCTGTAGCAACATGCCCATTTTGTGTATGCTTAGTGGGACCATCATTTGTCAAGCCAATGACCCAAAGCACACTGCCAGGGTTTGTAAGGGCTACCTGACAAAGAAGAAGAGTGATGGAGTGCTGCCACAAATGACCTGGACGAAGGAAACATAGCCAACAAGCTCAGCATATGGGAACTCCTTCAAGACTTGGTCAAACATTCCAGGTGACTACTTCATGAAGCTGGTTGAGAAAATTTGCGCAAAGCCGCTAGCAAAGAAAAAGAGGATTACTTTCAGGAATCATACAAAGAAAAATATTTTGGTTTGCTTAAACTTTTGTTAACTAGATAAATCTGTAACATGAAGCACAACAGTATGTTATACTGTCTCCCTGTCAGAACCTTAGCCAGTTAGCATACATTCGGTGCATTAGCAAGCAAACAGTGAAACAGTCTGAGCCTATTTCACTTGCTAGCTTTGTGTCAACCTGTTAATATTTTTCTATTAGCTGTTGATGGGGCATGTTATATTGTTTCACCACATCAAAAATAACACTTGTTAGAGGACAAGGTAACATTATTGTCAAAACAAGATGGTGAAAAAGTTCTGTTACTACTAAAAATGCGGTGAAAAATGATCAATTAAGTGGTGACTGTCAAGTGATGATGAGTATATATGAGGAGACTGGCACATGACTTTGTGTGAGTTTGGTCATTATGTTTGTAATAGTGGTAGGTTATTGCTTACATACATTCAATTAGATTGCAGTACATCTCCCTTGCTTAATCACGTCAGTAGACAAGACTGACACAGCAATATGGCCCTACCCATTACACAACTTTATGAATCAATGAGCAGAAATAAAGGTGGCATGAACTGTACATTTAGCAAATCTTAGAAGCCACATATAAACAAGTAGACACACACGCTAACAAACTCACACTCTTGCTCCTGCCTATATTGAACAGGCTGGGTCCTTCGAGCACTCTAAATCTGTTCATCTGTCAAAGTGTCGGAGTCTATGCATCATCCCTGAGTCTTAGGTGCTCACACAAGCATACACACACAAGACAGGGAGCATCTTTCAGAAGTAAAGCAGAAGGCTTTACTATATTTTAAATGAAGCAGGCTTAGAGATATCAGATTGCTCTCCATCTTATGGGAGACTGTCACTGCTCTTGTGTGCGTGGGAGTAACAAAACATTAACTATTTTAAAAGAGCCTTACCACACCGCTTCTTAACACCAAAGGAATAAAACAGATTCATGTTTCTGGAGTAGTCAAAGGCATACTGATGATGCTGTGCAGAAAAAATTTATTTACCTTGTTCATATGCTGACAACAAACTGAAGCCATTCAGGTACACATTCGGCTAAATATATTCAGTTTACTTAAACAGATAGAAAAATTGTTTTCCTTTGTTTTTTTGAGGACAGACAAATACATTTCTCTGCCAAGGTAATAAATGGGTTATTTCAATTTATCACAACCAAGTTCATTTCTCACATCTTTTGAAAAGTAAAAGTATACAAACCCCTTTATTTAGAGTTAGAGCAAAAATGACCACACTATGATCCACTTACTACACAAAGAAGTTAAGCATCTGCAAATACAGTGGATATAAAAAGTGTACACACCCCTGTTAAAATGCCAGGTTTTTGTGAGATTAAAAAATTACACCACAATAAATCATTTCAAAGCTTTTCCAAACTTTAATGTGACCTATAACCTGTACAATTCAACTGAAAAACAAGCACATCTGTTAGGGGGGAAAAATATATGGTTGCATAAGTGTGCACACCCTTAAACTAATACTTTGTTGAAGCACCTTTTGATTTAATCACAGTATTCAGTCTTCTTGGCTACACACCTGCCATTAATTAAAGAGACTCTGATTAACCCCAAATAAAGTTCAGCTGTCCTAGTAGGATTTTCCTGAAATTTACTCAGTTGCTGCTACAGTAAAAGCCATAATTCACAGAGAGCTTACAAAGCATCAAAGGGATCTCATTGTTGAAAGGTATCAGTCAGGAGAAGGGTATAAAAAATTTCCACAGCATTGGATATACCATGGAATACAGTGAAGACAGTCATCAAAAAGTGGAGAAAATGTGGGACAACAGTGACACTGTAGAGAACTGGACATCCCCCCAAAATTGATGAAAAGACAAGACAAAAAATAGTCAGGAAGGTTGCCAAGAGACCTACAGCAACACTGAAGGAGCTGCAGGAACCTCTGGCAAGTACTGGTTGTGTACTGCATGTGACAACAATCTCCCGTACTCCCCATATGTCTGGACTATGGGGTAGGGTTGCAAGATGGAAGCCTTTTTTGACAAAGAAAAACATCCAAGCCCGGCTACAGTTTGTGAAAAAATACATCAAGTCTCCCAAAAGCATGTGGGAAAATGTGTTATGGTCTGATAAGACAATTCCAAAAGGTATGTTTGGCACAAAAACAACACTTTACATCACCAAAGGTACACCATACCCACAGTGAAGCATGGTGGTGGCAGTATCATGCTTTGGGGTTGCTTTTCTCCAACTGGAACTGGGGCTTTAGTTGAGGTGGAGGGAATTATGAACAGTTCCAAATTCCAGTCACTTTTGGCCCAAAACCTTCAGGCATCTGCTAGAATGCTGAAGATGAAGAGGAATTTCACCTTTCAACACGACAATGACCCCAAGCATACATCCAAATCAACAAAAGAATGGCTTCTCCAGAAGAAAATTATAGTTTTGGAATGGCCCAGCTGGAGCCCAGACCTAAATCCAATTGAAAATCTGTGGGGTGACCTGAAGAGGGCTGTGCACAAGAGATGTCCTCACAATCTGACAGTTTTGGAGCACTTTTGCAAGAAAGAGTGGGCAAATATTGCCAAGTCAAGATGTGCCATGCTGATAGACTCCTGCTCAAGAAGACTGAATGCTGTGATTAAATCAAAAGGTGCTTCAAAAAAAGTGTTTAAGGGTGTGCACACTTATGCAACCAGCTTATTGTACGTTTTTATTTTTTTATTATTTTTCCCTTAACAGATGTGCTTGTTTTTCAGTTGAATTGTACAGGTTATAGGTCACATTAAAGGTGGGAAAAGTTTTTAAATGATTTATTGTGGTCTCATTTTTTTAACCTCATAAAAACTTGGCATTTTAACAGGGGTGTGTACACTTTTTATATCTACTGTATATAAGTAAAAGAGTATGATACTAAGGCTTTCATATCAGGTTTTACTACACTACAATTCCCAGCTTTAGTTTTATAGTGCTACGTGGAGCTGGGTGGAGTGCAGGGTGGTGGTGGTTATAACTGGTGTATCAAATGAGAGTAAACACCATAATCAGAATGTAATAACACCATCAAAGTGTATAAAGTACATCCAGAGAGAAATAATTCACCACAGTTTCTCAAAAAACAAATGATAAAAAAAGAAAAGGGAAAAAAGCCATGCTAAACCAGTATAAACAATGTCACTGATACATACAGTACTCAGTTTGTACACAAAATATTAAAATACTGCTAAAATAGAGCATCAAACTGCAGTGACTCAAATAGACCAGCCACAAACTAGACACACCTGTGAGTTAAGGCACAGATCGCAATAGTGCAGATAATAAATCAGTTTGCCCAGTCTCCAGAGCTACACTCAATAACATAACAACAGCCTAACTGCACCTGTGTGAGTGACTCAGTCTAACCAAAGTCCTTCTAAAAGTCTGAGCAGAAACACCTCCAGACACTTTGTTGGACAGGTAACTTTCTTAACTTAAAATTTAATAGTTACTGGGACATAAAAACTGCATATCGAATTACCAGTCAAATCTGCTAAAAAATACTTAAAAGGTTTGCTGACTTTACCAGAAAATAAGGTTTTAAAAACCTTTTCCCCCCCTGAAGGTTTTACTGCGAGTAGTTATTGAAGATGGTTTACTGAAAAGAAACAAAACATGATAAACTGGAAAGTGAGTTTCTAACCATGGCGGTGGATTGTTTAGGTTATTAACATATAGTTATGTTTTTTCATTTTTACATATCACAGCTATCATCAATACCATGACATATTGCCTAATCCTTATAAAAAAACTCCAAGTTTTATGACCAAGAACAGCAACTAAATGGACACTGTTGTGCCATTTTCTCACTATGACACCATGCTATGACAGGTCAAAGTTGAATAAATAAAAATTTTACAATCAGTACAAATACAAATTAAGTTTGGTTAACCTAGGAGTTTGTCCAAAGTCAGTCTGATTAACGCTTTGCAGTCAACTCTTGTTCCAAAATCGCAACAATTAACTTGATAAATACAATATACGGATAGTGAAAAAAATCAGGTGTAATCCCATAATAAATTACAGTCTGGAACATTTTAGAGAGACATTCTCAGTATAATAATGTCCTTATGTCATTGTACCAAAGTAACTCCGCTTGTGAAGTACTTGAATTCTACAAAGAGATACTCAGAGGCCTGGATGTAAATGGCAGCAGTACATTGTGTACGAATATGATTATGGTTTGGAAAAGGGCACTGAGCCTCCGTACAGGTAAGGGCAATTGTTCTGTAGATGCAGCTATAAACAAAAACTGATTCTCATGCTAGTTAGAGGAAAAAGTCATTTGCAATATTACATTGTCAGTGGAATGGCAAAAGCACATACGCCTTCTGTTCCCTCTGTTGTCTCTTGTCCCCTTCGTCTCTTTCTCTCCCTCTCCCACACACACATTCACAGTTTCTGATGGCCATAATTCAAAGGTCACGGGTGTCCTGGAGCGTGTAGTATCTTACCACACCTCAGTGGTCCAACACAGCTCCCAGGTGAGAAGGGATGCTGTGGACTCAGCATGCTGATGTAAGCATGTCTCCTAAAAGAACAGAGCAGAGCAAAGTAATTTGTTTGTGTGTCATTGTCTTTGATTGTTGGCAACTGTGTGTAGATTTATGCATGTGTTTCAAAACCATAGACTTTCCTACTTTTCCAGATGCCTTTATTGGCGGACATTGTCATGGCGGACAAAAACATTATGTGCTGCAATCCCTCTAATTCATCAAGCTGCCACTTTCCCCAAATTACCTTTGTTACAATGACTTGTTATTTTGACAGGCATCATTTAAACATCAGCTTTGAGACAAGGATTGGTGCTGGTGGACACTGAACATAAAACATAAAATGATTTTACCAATATTGCAGAGGATTAACATTGTAAACAAGGACACTCACATATAATCAAATAGTTCAGAATTATGTCTCTGGAGCCCCGATTGTGTACCCATCAACCTTGGCTCCAATCCCCGACCCAGTAGTTTTGTTCCAGTGTCCCCATGTCTGTTTCTTTGACTGCTTTTTATCTGACTACAAAGAAATAATAAAAAAAAAAAACTCTATGTGGATGCCCCACAAACCTTTTTTTGGGAACAAATACAATTTTAGACAAAGTACACCAAATTACTGAGACAGCTATTAGGTAATTGACCATTGGCTAAATTCTTTCCCAGCACAGGAATTGTCCAGTCTAGCTTAGCATCTGTGACTAGGCACAGAAGGACTGTCAAACTTTGGATTTTGTCCCATGTTGGAACCACTGTCATTGGAGCTGTAGTAGCAATACATACAGTCACGTGAAAAAGAAATTTTTCACAGGACTTTATGCATTCCTGTAAAAAACTAAGTACACTCTTATTGCCACTAAGAGGGTAAGTAGCAGCCAGGTGCTGCTGATAAAATTAAATTGATTAACTGATCATCAGCAAGTATGACCTCAAGTGGGACCTCTATAAAAGCAGAATTTTTGGTAGTTTGCTGGTCTGGAGCATTCAGGTGTGTGTTAACACAATGCCACAATCGTCCCAGGAGTGGATGTGAAAGCAAATTCACCCCAAGGTCAGACTACCAAAAGCTCAGACAAACTGAAAAAACCCAAGAGCTACACCTCAGACTCTACAGGCCTTGGTTAGCATGTTCATGACAGTACAATTAGAAAAAGACTGAATAAATGTGGCTTGTTTGGAAGAGTTGCCAGGAGAAAGCCTCTTCTCTCTAAAAACAACATGGCAGCACGGCTTACGTTTGCAAAGTCTTGAAGGTCTTGAATAATGTCCTTTGGACAGACAAGACCAAAGTGGAGATGTTTGGCCATGATGGAGAGTGCCACGTTTGATGAAAACCAAACACAGCATATCAGCACAACACCTCATACCAACTGTCAAGTACAGTGGTGGAGGGGTGATGGTTTGTGTTTGTTTTGCAGCCACAGGACCTGGGCACCTTGCAGTCATTGAGTTGACCATAAACTCCTCTGTATACCAAAGTATTGTAGAGTCAAGTGTGAGGCCATCTGTCCGAGGGCTAAAGCTTGGCTGAAAGTGGGTCATGCGACAGGACAATAATCCCAAACACAGCAGCAAATCTACAACAGAATGGTTGAAAAAGAAAAGAATCAAGGTGCTACAATGGTCCAGTCAAAGTCCAGACCTCAACCCAATTGAAATGCTGTGGCAGGACCCTAAGCGAGCTGTGAATAAATGAATGCCTGCAAACCTCAATGAACTGAAGTAACGTAAGAAAAAAAAAGAAGAGTGGGCCAAAATTCCTCCACAACGATGTGAGAGACTGATAAAGTCATACAGAAATTGATTATTTCATTGTGATATCACTGCTATAGGTGGTTCTACAAGCTACTGAATCATGGGGTGTACTTAGTTTTTCACAGGACTTCATAGAACTTCATTTTCACATGACTGTAATAATACATGTCTGGCTGACTACCTTCAAATATGCCATAGGAACCTAAGCTAGTAGGGAAGACTTCTCAGAACTATGGTCTGGCAAAGGACAGTGGTTCTGTCCTTTGCTATTGGATTTGGATATCTTCCAACATCCCCAGCTAAACTCATTATCTCAGATAGTGTTATGTTTCATCGGGTGCATATTTACAAAGTTTCAATGTCTAACTTTAGACAGAAACAACAATAAAGCTACCTGTTCCCTGATAAAATTGGCCAGTCCGCTGACATTTCAACTCACCATAAATCAGCTGCAATCAGCTAGAAATGAGATGGCTGCTTTTGTTTACCAGTGTATGAAATCAAGGGCCCCTTGTTTTGAAAAGCCCTGAGACTATTTAGATTTAGGTAAATCTGTCAAACTTCATACTGTAAACTATGTATTGTGCAAAAGTGGAAAACTTGGCAGCTGTAGCAACATTGACAAATGGGTGCAGGGCCTGGCGAACAGTCAATTAGGTTGCAACAGGCCACTGGAAAGATGTTCCAAAAACTATATTTTTTTCTTTTCAAAACTTTTTCTTCCTTAATTTTTGTCCAACCTGCCTTTTCTTTTTTATATTCCATTTTCTGCCTCTCTGTCTGGCTCTCTTATCCTTCCTCACCAAACTTTCTTTGAATCCCCGTCACACACATATACACACATACACACACACACACACAGAGCCATAATCACACCTTGTCCTCCATTCACTTTCCCTCAATCCTTCCCTCTCTCCTTCACCACCTCATCTCCTCTTGTGAGTAGTAAGATGAGAATGTGTGTTTGGTGGGGGGGGGGGTTAATGTCAGTCCAGGCCATGATCCACTCTGAGGAGTTGATTTGCTGCGGCTCAGCGCCCCAGAGGCTGATTAGCATTCCACTGCTAACTCCCCAACTCCCTCATACTGTACGGCGGCACAGCCGTACACGTCTGCCATTTCCATCCTTTCTCACTTCTGTGTTTTTTTTAGACAGTTAGTCCTGCCACCCTATCCCAATAATGAGCACTACAAATATCACTGTTACACTCACTTGCAGCTATCCTGGAGCAACCCTGTTTGATTGAGCAAAGTGCCTTGCTGGTATGAAATAATTATCAGTGGGTTGAAATGATCTTTCCCCCTTCCACCTCTAAGTGTGAGGTTTTCTTATTTTGACTGTGTGATGACTGTTGGCTCACCCCTAAGACAATAAGCCCAGACAAGCAGCTGAACTTGTGGCCGTCTTAAAACATTTGCCAAGCTCATTGGCATTAAAGCCCTGTGTGTGAGGCTCCAGAGGTTTGATGCTTTTCCTCTCACTCAATGAGACAGCCTTAATGATAGGTGTGCCAAGGCAGCACGGAGACATCGATTGGGAAGAAATAACCAGATTAGTCCTTCATTGGGTCTGGGAGTACGGATAAGCTACAGAACTGGGTGTCAAGATGAATTGCACCAGATATCACAAGATAAATGACAGCTCAGTCAGAGTTTCAGACGGAATTCTGACCGCTGGTGCCAGCGAAATGCAAAGAAATGCCACTAAATTTGCAGAGGCAACCTTTCATGCTTTCCTTTTAAAAGTCACCATTTGATGACCTTTCAGCAGAAAGTTATAGTCCATTGTTTCCTACCTAAGAACACAACCTAAGTGGACGCTTAATAGTTAGCTATTACATAGTGTGATGAGAATACAGCTGTTTGCTTGAGCATGTGACAATTCAATATCAGTTATGTGAGACATATCTCATGGGCAAATTGATACGGAGTGCTCCTTTATTGAAGTAAAGCAGGAACAAACTTTAGGTTTATTGAATACACCCCAGGTGCTCAATAACCGCCAGACCTCATCAGACAACAGAAGCTCTCTATTGAGCAACACAGATTAAGTTTCTTGACTTGAGCCTCTCCAGCTGAGAACCAACATATATACCTGAATAATGTCGAGGAGAGAGACTTAATGAAAAATAAGATACAGAAGAATGAAGAGAGAGCATATATTGGCATCTTATTGGAATCGCTCAGCCCTTGGCCATTAATGTATACTCTGACATGGTGAATAGGGTACATTGGCTTAGGTAAATAATCCTAATGAAGAGTAAGAATTTCAAAATGCCGGATTCAAACAAAAGTGCTCAATCATCTGCATCCCCCCTTTTCCTTGCACAGGTACAGCTTGCGAGCATTCCCAACATTGTATGTAGGCATTAATTCACCTGAGCACTGTTACTTTATTCTTTCATACATCAAAATAAGAAGCGAGTGTCTGCTTTTTTTTGTCTGCAAGTGTATATTTACAAATGAGGGCTTTTAATTTAAAAGAATGACCCAATTCGTAGGCGGTGTCAAAGACATGATGACGAATGCTTCGCCTGGAGACTTGCTGCAAGTGATTGGTTTTCTATTGCATCAAAATCAGAGATTCATAGATCATGATAAAGTGGTGTGACCAGGACAATGCTTCATTAATGGCCAGAAAGGGACACAGGCTCGGGAGTGTTTCTAAAGTTACACCCTTTTTTTCCCCTCATTTTCAGTTCAATAAGGATTTAATAAGCCCCCCCCCCCCTTTTTTTTTTTTTCAAATGAGACCGCCTTCAACTTGGCAGAAATTTGAAGCAAACACAAGGTGAAGGGCAAACTTTCAACAGAAATGGCAAACTTTAAAACTATATATATTGGAAGAATACACAGAGTATTTGCAGAGGAGCATTTTTGCTTGGAAAGATATAAACAAGCTTACACTGTATGTGGCTGATTGGTGCAGGACGGACTACTGCCTCGTCTTTGTATTTCATGGACATTTTATCTGTCCTCCAACAGCAGCAAGCCTTGAAATCCATAAGGGGACTCCTCTTCAGCTTGATCTGTGCCCCTACTGTCTGTACGTGTCTTTAATAAAGACGCTGTCCTCACTTCCTGCCTACTCCCTTCTGATTCACAGCTCTATTTACAGTTCCTGCATGGCCCTGCCAAATCAGGGGCCCTCAAATTGGGTAGTTAAAGGAGCTGCGGGTGGAGAAGCGCATTTTATCACCAGATATGCCCAGAAATCAATGCACCCTCTCAAATGGCTGTCTCTTTATGGACCGTCAGGGAAATATGAGTGGAAATGGAGAAGCGGGAGAGTAGTGATGTGATATGAGTGAAGGCCTTCATTCCTGAGTCTTACCTCCCGAGTCGAAAACAGACATTAACACCAAGGGTCCCATTGGTTAAAACTCCCCTTTCTCTGAGTCTATTGTGTGCAGTCATGCAAGGTTTTGTACCTGATTACTGGACATAAAAATCACAAAAAAGAAAATGCCAAGAAAGTGCCACATGACACCAAAGGACAAAATAGAATAGAGCTAACATTAAAGAACAGCAGAGTGACTAAGTCCACAGAGTCACTTACAAATTTGATGCAAGTTTTTGATTAATGATATAACTAACAAACACATGTCTTTTGACATGCATGGGGTTAGGTTAACTGGAGATTCTAAATTGGCTGTAGTTGTAAATGTGAGCATGAATAGTTGCCTGTCTCTCTGTGTTAGCCCTGTGATAGACTGGCGACCTGTCAGGGGTGTACCCTGCCTCTTGCCCTATGATAGCTGGGATAGGCTACAGCCCCCCGTGACCCTGAATTGGGTAAGTGGAAGAAAATGGATCTTAAGCCAGTTGCAGAATCACTTCTTGTCCGTGAGTTCCAAAGCTGCTGAAAAAGAGCAGGTTCATATTCCATGGATACACTGAATGAGTTTTAGATTTAGGCGAAAATCTAAGGTTTTGGATTAAAATCATTAGTCGTTATGGTTAAAATTATCCCAAGTTTAAAGTTTCAGGAATGATCACGGACATAGGATAAATAAATAGGAAAATAGATGGGTCAACCTATCAGTGACACAGGAGGAAACCAGTGGATACTTCCTAACACCAGAATTAACTCATTTTAGTTCATGGGCGCCATTCAGCCCAAGCTTATATATCTATAAAAACTGTTTTCTTTCGATTCTTTTAGTGTAAACAAGTACAAGTAACTTCACATTTAATGAACCATCCATTTATAGCCAGATGAGTAAAATTTCAACGATTTCTCTTTTTTTTCCACATATAGTCAGTCTGTTGTCATAAATCAAAGAAATGTGACATGGCTTGGCTGGTTTTACTACAGTGTGGTACTGCAGGCCATGGGTAATGTTTTTGATAGGAAAACTGACAATGATTCATTCAGACCTCTAACAACAGTCTCATGAGTGTTTGGCACCCCTGCTGTACACTGTTAAAATACTTCACCCAACAGACAAGAGTTGTATTTACTACGACTGCATTTGAACATCAATCTATGTTGATTTTGGTCATCTTAAAGTACAGTCAAAGACATTTGTATATGGAGTGGACTTATTACTGATAGAGTTGTATTATGGATGGAGTTGTATTACTGCTTCTATTCTAACAGCAGTGAGCTACTACAGCAGTTTTGCAAGTCAAAGCAGTTTAACTTACATCAATCATATATGCCACCGCTCCATAGAACAACTGTAAAGTGTCTATGTACTTGATCTGTGTGTTGCCATTGCCTAAAAGTTGCTGCTTTAGTCATATGGAATACTCATATTAACCCAGTAGCAACCTTCTCTTTATTTAGAGGCCAGTCTCCATAGTTCAGAACCCAAGGTCATTGCATAACGCTTTGTACGCAAGCTGCCAAGAAAGTAGCCTATCAGTCATCAGCCTTAATGAATAGGGTGCGGTGTAAAAATAGATACAAAGACATGCAGTCAGAATGCAGGCTTTCACATGTAACAGTGGCACTGGTACTTGGCGACTTGCACCTCTTATTATCAGTCCACATGGTTGTCTTTTCATGTCCAAAACGGTTATCTTTAGCTTGTTGAAGGTTATTTTGGTGACCATGTTTTGCTGCATGCAGAATGAGAAACACCAGACTACAAGGACACACACAGTAAAGACTGGGGCTGTGTTAAATTAAGGGCAGTTTAAAGTTTAGATAGTAAACTTTTTCATTCATGCTTACATTTTTTTTTCTTCTGAAAGAACTGCAACTGAAATTTATGTATAAAGTAACTCACAAGCCACAAGCCAAGTATCTGATGCAACTGCAATGGCATATCTTTGAAATTATGACACACATAGATACAGCACCCAAAAGCTTTCCCAAAGCTTGTGTTGATATATGATCATTCTGTGCCCTTGTGGGATCAAGCCTTAACCAGTGCCCATCATTAGAAACTCTCTCAAATGAAAGGATTAGCTGCTCAGTTTGATTTTAAAGACGAGCTTAATACCAATATGTGAAGCAGTGTTTCTCTATCTTTTCTGGGTGAACATTTTAGCTTTGTTCACCTCGGACCACACGCATATCATCTGCTGGTTGTGGCTGGGTGTGTAGCATGACTGACTGTATTAAAAGATGGCTGCAGTCATCCATTTATTTGTAAATTCCCATTTTGAAGCATTGATTTTATCATGATAGTCATTGTTATCTTGGGGATTTTTTTGGGATGATTTTTCTTTGAGGGGGGAGTCCGAAGTAAACCTATTTGGATAAAAGGGTGGAGTGCTAAGTAATCAGTTAAGGCCAGCTAGTTTAGGCCCTGGGCACAATAGGCCTGGAAACCAGTTGGCGACCATCTGGCAACCACCGGTTGGGAGGGAAAAATGAATGTTCCCTGACCAGTTATAAGTGGTTGCTGGAGGTTGCTGACAGTCACTGTGAAATCAATTGCTAAAGCAGGCTTAGAGACTGGCCAGTGACCCCCAGGTAACCACCGGTCGCTAGGGGAAAATGAGTGTTCCCTAAATGGTTGCAAGTGGTTGTGGGAGGTTGTTGGCAGTAGTCACTAGTGTGAAATTGTGTCACAAAGGAGTATATGAGCTGCGCTGAAAACCTCCTTGCGATTACTTTGGTTGGTAGGAAGTTGCTACGGTCGCCTGTAGTTTGCATGGAAGACGGAGACTTGTCAGCAAGCAAGAAAAATGATCTCCGTTTCTGGTTTGTTTTTCCAAGTTTCACTACAGCTACAAGAGTAAATGGCGAGTGTTTGCAGATAAGTTGGCATCTTCCATCCAAACTACTGGCGACCGTGGCAGTCTGCTAGCAACCAAAGCAAACACAAGGAGGTTTTTGGTGCAGCACCCTCTTTGTGACTGATTTGACCTCCAGCAACCACCCATCAACTGGTTGGGGAATACACCCTTTTCCCTCATGACCAGAGGTTGCCAGGGGGTCACCAACTGGACTCTAGGCCTGTGTGACTGAGGCCTTAGCAAGCTAGCACTTAAACTGTATGTGCATTAACAATTAGTGCTAAATAACATACAAAGATAACAGAAGTTAACTCACCAAAACTAGACCACAAATCGGTCTTGGATTGTCTGTTAGTACAAGACAGTAAGCCATAAGATTTGTTGGATAATTGCATTAAAAATGCTCCAAAAGGCACAAACACCACAAACACAGTCCAGTTATAGTAGGTGACTCAAATAAGCTGAGGTGGCTACAGCCTCCTGTTTCTACACCCACCTGAAACACAAAGCAGCCACGCCTCTAATAATAAAAAATGACTTTAAGCAAAAAATACCCCCTTTACAGTTTACTGGGGCTGCTAAATTACTTTTTAAAAATCTTATGTGAGAAATGCAACACAGTTAAGGTTTCAGATGTCTTTTAGGCCTACAAGAAAAAAACTCAACAGGCAGCTTTAAACAGAATCAGTGGAACAAGAAATAACAGCAATACCAGCCCTTTGGAAAAGTCATTCACTGAGCAAACAAGTTTCTTAGTTGCAAGGCTGAAAATATCTATGCAAAGTGAATCAAACCAGAAATCCACAATTAACTTCAAGAATGTAATTCCTGTAGTGTTTAGATGAGCACTGATCAGGTAAATCTTACTTAATAGAAGGTTTGCTCCAAAAGATTCTCGGTTACCTGCATGAGCCCACAGCCACATACAGAAATAGTATCACTTGACAGTATTGTCGTTTCCTTTAATAAACCCAAACTGGTCCTCAGGATTTAGAAGTGCAGAGCGGCAGATGGCTGGCCCCCTCGCAGAGTGGCTCCGCCAGCTTGGGCTAGCACACATGTTCCCTCAGTGCAATTAAGTCTAGCTGACCCCTCAGAGCCCCCTGCATCAGCGGGGTGTTTCCGTCACATTCCTCCATGCAGATGCTAGCACCGGCGTGTCCTATGTGCAATCCCTTGCCATGTGTATCACACTCTGCACATATGGCTGCTCCGTGTTCACCATGCTTAATAACACTGACATGTTTTAGTGGGTAACATTAATGCAGCAGGAGATCTGGACTAAATTGAACATCCATATGACAAATAATTCTGTTTCAGGCTGTACAGTGAGCATGAGAATGCAAACAGTGATAAAGTAATAATATATTGCAAAGAACATGAATGAGAAATGTGCACATTCATTCTTCCATTCTTTAGTTGTTTGCTTATGCATGGGGGGAAAGTGTTTTGCTCTCTTGCAGCTCTTAAATCAAATTCTTGTTTTTGATTGCAAAAGCAAATCACTCACCATTTGCAATGTGACTCCCGAAACAGCATCTCACTCTTCCTGTCTCTCTCTCTCTCTCTCTCTCTCTCTCCCTCCCCCCCAGTGTACAGTGAATATATCTCTTTATTTGCATGCACAGACTGCAGTGAGGCATGACAATAAAAGAAGCAGCTTAATATATCAAAAAATCTGTTTTATTTATTGCCATCTGAAGTGTTTGCTGGCAACAAAAATCATTCCCATACCAAATAGTCTTTGTAAGGCTTGACTGCTATTTACTGTCATGCGTCTCATTTTAGTGTTATGGGTGATTATGATGGGGAGGCCTGTGCCGCCATATATTAGCATGCGCTGAATGAGCTGTGGGACATGATGCCCCGTGACTGCAAGGTAAATGAAAGCCGCTTGCTTATGCAGATGCATTTACAGCCTGACATGAAGTGAAAATAGCCTCCAACATTATGCGGAGGTGTAGCTATGAAGATATCCATATATTTGGTGTATTTATGATTCATCCATCAATCCTTCACTCCATCCCTTTTGTGCAACCGTGCATCCACCCCTCAGCAGAAGTCTTTTCTTTTCATTTTTTTAGGTTTGATCGGTCAATCTTTCACTCCAGCATCCATCTAATTTGGGATATGAATAAGGGCTGACCCACTGTTGTCCTGATTCCAGCAGGGGAACCTGAACGCATCAGTGAGGCTGTCACTCTGTGGGTAAATTACTGTGGTTCCCACTGTCCTGCAGCAAGGCCTGGGTCAGACTGGGCCATATCTGCCCCTTTCATCCAATTAGGAAATGAGTTAAAACCCTTCACTTGTGCTGACACAGACAGACACGCGTGCACGCGCACACACACGCACAGGTGATGGCCACTGCATCTGCCCCATCGGCCGTGCTATTTCTTAATTTAGATCTCAAGTAGGATAACCGGTCAAAACACACATACAAATACACTGAGGGATAAATAGACCGTCTGTCTCCCCACTTCCCCCTCTGTCTGCCACATGGTGCAGACACACATCAATTGATTTGGCATCTCTCTTCCCGTCTCCTTCTTTCTCTCTCTCTCTCTCTTTCATACACACAATCACATACACAAGCATGAAGTCCCTCCCCTGGGGATGCAATCACTTACACACACACACACACACACACACACACACAAATATCGGGTGGTTCGTTGCTGGAGTGGACAGGCCTTTGTGAGATAACGGGCAAACGCAGCCTGACAGGCTCGGCTGGGCCATTATTGAATTGCAGTGAAGACTATATTACTTTAGAGTGAGATAAAAGACTACATACAAGACGGATGGGTGGGGGACATCAAACAAGACTGTGTCCAGATTGTGCCAGGACTAATCCGGCTGAAGGCAGTGCTGATTTCCCCCAGGCCAGGTGCCATTTCTCCTTGAATAATTCTTATGAGGAATCCAGCAGCAGCTCCGCCTTTGTGCCATAATTTGTATCGTCTCTTCGATTCCCATTCTTCTGTCTTGTTTCTTGGATTGGTGTTGCACAAAACTCCGATGTTATGATTGTAATTCCTGAAAATCGTTTAACTTCATGTGGTGCAAACTCGACCGGGGGATGTTTCTCAACTATGAATGGAGGGGGGGGGGACCCTCAAGGGAAATAGTTGTGATGGTGTTTGGGAGGTTTGGCCTAGAATGCAATATGGATCGCAGTGGAAGCCATCTGATGTCGAGGAAACATTTGGCACCTTGTGTCATCTGCTGAAGTTGTTTGCAGTCAGAGGCGTCTTTGATCTCCAGACAAAAACAATGTAAGCAGATGTGTTGTTTCCTCACTCTGAACATCTTAAGCTGCAAAAAGGCTGACAGGTATGATGATGACAATGCTGTGAAGTAAGGTGATCATTACTCACTTCAAAGGGGAAATTAACAAATAAAACAAAGAATAAATCACTACAAGAAGCTGAAATACCAGTGGCCCTGATTTCCCTCTGTTCTATTATCTGCTGTAAGGTAATAGCACTCTTTTGTAGCTTGCAGCACTGAATGGCATTGAACTTGACAGTGATGCTGGCATGTCGTTAATCAAATATATAAGCATGGAAATCATCTAGGCACCCCGCCATAGGTTATGCTCAGGTGGCAAGGAATAAAATAACTGGGGTGAAAAGAGGCTTTTTCCACCGAGATCCAACACAGTTCCTGCAGAATTAAAAAACAAGGCTGGCTCCAACATAAATCTAGAGTCTACATTAATAAAATATCAATGCTCAGTGATATGGGAAAATCGATCTATTTGAGCTGGTTCTCAGAATTACAATGCGGCATCATGGCAATTTAACAATCTCCAAGTTGTGGGCATGACATGTTAGTAGAGTGTCTTCTGAAAAAAGCAATCTTGTTATGGTTATGTTCACATGGTTGGTGTGTCAGATTCCATGTGATATGTGTACTGGATGTAAACAATGAATTTTTGCATATGTCCCAGAGAGACCAAAAACGCCCTGACATTACTCAAGAGAGGTGCATGTCAGAGTGCAAATGTGTGACGCAGTCGGGTCAGACATTAAACAATGTTTAACTTACCAACTCCTTAGTTCAAAGTCCATGTGATGTCCGATTTGCACATACATACAAAACAGTGGAGGTAAGTGTCTCGTGAAATTACACATAGTTGGTTGTCCTGTTCCTAGCCTCCTGCACACTCAAGCTGCATCTGTACCAAAACCAAACAGAGTAATTCCAGTAGTGTGCTGAGTGCTACATGTGAGAAAGGAATATCTCAAGCATAGCCAGTATATAAAAAATGGACATAGCCACCATGATATATCCCACTGGTTTGTGAGACCCCTCAGAAAGCTTCAAAAACAGGGACCCAGAAGTGATCACATTGGGAGAGGGTGGAATGCTAAGGTATCAGCTAATGCTAGCAAGCTTGGTCAGCATACTGCATCTATAGAGGTTTCTTGTGTGAAGTCATGCACACGTTACTTGCGAGTTGTCCGCCATTTTGGACGTGATACAACCACCAGTCACAAGGGAAAAATGTGTATTCAACTAGATGGCGAGTGGTTGCTGGAGGATGCTGGCTGTTGCTAGGTGAAATCAATCGCAAAGAGGGGGCAGCACCAAAAACCTCCTTGTGGTTGCTTTGTTCACAAACAGATTGCCCTGGTTGCCTGTAGTTTGCATGGAAGATGCAGAGTTGTCTGCAAACACTTGCTAACTTCTTGCCGAACGGTAGTAAAACTTGAAAAAGTGCCACGCAAACCGGCCTTCAAATTAAAAGTTGTGCCTCAGCGCTGCAGCCAATACAAAGCTTTTACTTTGAAAGCAAATGGTCTCCCTTTCCAGTTTGCATGGCACTTTTTCAAGTTTCAAGTTCAAACTACTGTTGGCTTCTAGTTAGTGAGTGTTAGCAGGCAACTCGGCATCTTCCACACAAACTACAGGCGACCATGGCAATCTGCTAGTGACCAAAGCAATTTCAAGGAGGTTTTTCCCAACTGGTCGGGGAATACATATTTTTCCCTAGCAATCGTTGGTTGCCACATGATCACAGACCCGTCTCTGGGCGGTGTGTGACTGGGGCCTTTGTCACTTGACCCTATATTGTCACACCTCCAAAATGGTGGACAAGTTAACATCACATGGTTAGCAGTCACATGACTGCAAAACCTCAATATGGGTGCATCTCAGGGACACTTTTTTGCATGTGACTTTTGCTACACTCTTGTTAAAAGTGAAAATGCATGAGTTGCATATGCTTTAAACTTCTGAAAGCAACCAGCCACAATTCCATTGTAGTTGCTGCAACAAGAATATAAATACAACTATTATGGTGCAGCAATGTCACGTTTAAAATCACTAGTTGTTTCCCTGTCTGGTGATATGTAGATTTACTGCTTGTGAGACATATTGCAAGTGGAGCGTTACGTACCCTGTCAGTGCGAGCCTTTGAGTCTGACCTCAGGACTAATGAAATCCCTGAGCTATCACAGACCAGACCACACGCATGTGCATATCATGTGCAAAAAGACAACCAACTGAGAGGCATATATAGGGTGGAAATTAAGAATGATTCATAGTTCTTCTGCAGTTTCTACTTTTCACTTTCTACATTGACTTTTTTGAGTGCATCTTTTGCACATGTACAAATCCTATTTGCATGTATAGATTTTTGAAAATGTATGGATTTCTTGCACAAAAAAAAAAAATAATGAGTGGAATACCCTCCACACACACCTTTGTAAATATACTGTAAAACCCTTATTTGTGATCCAGAGGGTTGTGTCATACAGCTGTTCACATATTGCTGCACTAAAATTCAAGACCCTGTTGTTAGAAGTTGCTGTTGAAGAAACACACGGAAATGTAATTCATGTGCAGGTATGTAATCCTATTCTTTTGTAGGTGTATACAAGACATTTGAAGTAGAGCACCTTTTCAAAATGCCTTTTCTTTTATTCAAAGAGTTTGTCCTAGCAGATCCATTGACAATTTGTAATCTCCTATTGCCATCCCCTTATACAACCTTATTTTTTCCCTGTAATCTGAGACGTTACAGTTCACTGTAGATTAAAGTCTTCTTTGTGCTTTCTATCCTAGACTGAGTTCCCAATTCACCCTGTAGTTTGTGTCATTGATCATGAGTTAAAAGCATTCAGACCACTGTAGAAGAACAAAGTAAATATACACTTGTTATTCTCTGATTGAAAACTGGGTTGTGTGTTACCCCTCCCACCAAATGCTCCTCCTGTTGGGGGGTTTTAGTGCAAGACAGCCCTATTGTCTTATTTATTTGCTGATGTGATTCACAACACCATAATAATAATAATTAACTGAGGCTATTAATTTTTAATGAGAGACCTAAATGGTGCACCCTAAGGGCCTATAACCTCTGTTTTTAATTAATATGTGGTGGGTGCACATTAGGCTTTCAATTAGAGTGAGGGGAATGGCCATGCAATCACTGAACACTTTTAATCCATATGCTCATCAATGGTCTAAGTCATGCCTTTTTAATCAGGCACCCCAGACCTGAAAAGAGCAAAAACACATGTACATCAGTCATTCAGCAAGAGAAGCAAGAGCAGCTAGAGTGATTCTGGACTTGAAGAAAAGTGCTGTATTTATTTTAATGAGCTTGGCTAAAGATGGTACTGTGGCATGTAACAGCGAGGGATTTCAGAGAGGAGGAGGAAAAAGAAAGTGGAGTTTTTCAAGAGGAGCTTGGAGGGGAGGTGGGATTAATGAGATGCAAATTAGTCCCCATTTTTTCAAACGGTGACAGCTGAAGCGTCTCTTTGACAGGGGACACTGTCAGTCCAACAAGCCCAAATAAACACTTCTCTGTTTTACCACACAAACAAATGGCTTTCCCTGTGCCAAGATGTGGCACATTCTGCTGGCTTGCCGCAGGTGACTTAATGTCTTTCGTGAAAATGAGAATCACGTGCCATGAGGAGATACTTCCAATGCACGCGTGCTGGACGAGTATGTTTGTACATCTTGTAAAACAATACCCCCATTGCCATCTCTTCCCAAGAACACACACACACACACACACACACACAAACCCACACTTTGGCTGAATCACTAGGTAACCCAGGTGTTCTGGGTTATGTATGTGGGGAAGTTTAATTTTCCCTGGTAATGTGGAATCTATCTTTCAAGATAGATTTGAATAAGTAGCTTCATGACTAATTAGTTAATCTGTTTTCAAGAATAAATACTTGGAAGAAATGAAATGTTGCTTACTTTAATCACAAATTTAAAAAAAAAAAGCATTAATTTACTCCTATGGCAAAGGCACAAACAACATCTGCAGACATAAATGAAGGTGAGAAGAACCATTTTCAAAATGCGTCAGAAGAAAGCGCACAACCCTGCATAAAATGACATCAAAGTGCTCCACAACTAGAATCAGTGTTTGAATTAGTGAAGAAAGTAAAAATAAATTGAGACAGAGCGGTGACACGGGGGGAAAATAAAAGCAAAATTTATAGACGGAAAGGAAGTCAATAGATACATAGACAGGTAGACAGAGAGATCGGGGGGCGTTGTGCAGCAGCTAATGCACACCAGCAATTATGGGCCATCATAATCACAGCATCCAGTGACAACATAATCATAGCACAATCAGGTGGCAAATCAGAGGCAATTTGCAGACTATCTGTACAACTTGGAGGGGCTGGCAAAATTCCCCATTTGTGTGCAGCAGGCTGAGAAAGCTTAATTATCCTGATGAGGGGGTGGCAGGGAAGGGACCAGCGACCCTGGCACGCTTCAAGCCACCTATGAGACAAACGGCGGCTGCCTGTGAGGCCTTAAGACACCTGGAAACTGGGTCTGTGTGCATCACTGAGAATTCCTTTTGCAACAAACAGGTGTCAAATTGATCCTGGTAGAGAAGACAAAGCAGAACAGATGCACTAGTTGCTTGTAAATTTTTCCTTTGATTTCCACTCTTCTGACAGTATGCTGAGTGCATTTTTGCACCATGTGGGTGTGTTTAAATATATCATATGTGCACTTAAAGAAATGTGATGATGAACTGCAAGAACATCCTATTTTCTTGCTACAGAGGCTGATTGTCTTGTCAAATTCTGGCTGCTGGCCGAGATGTGAACATAATGATAATCTCTGAGAATTTCTAATATAGTCATATATAGGGAATGCACAATTTGAAATCTACAAGGAGACGAAAATAACTGTAGAGGAGGCTCATGAAAATTTCTGTGTTCACTGAAAAAAGAAATACCTTTGGGTTATGTTATTAAACTTAGAAATGAACAACAAGGAAGCTGAATTAATCTCCACCATGAAGGGGAGCCAGATAATTCCAGTTGAGCAAATTGAATTGGAATGTAAATGTTAAAAATGATCCACATGCTGTCCCTGGGTTTCTATGAGCATGGGCACCGAATTCAGTCTGCGCCTTTCCCTTCGTTGCTCAAATATGTGGATAACAACAAAATTAATTATACATATTAATGCTTGCTTGCCAATTTTTCACGCGCATCTCCCTGAAAACGGCTTTCTTCAAAAAGCACCCGTCCAGAATTTGAACTAACTAATCTCCAATTGCCTGGGGAGAGAAAACAAGCGCTTTGAGGGAATAAGTTACATTCTGTTGCGGCGTTTACACGTGTGGCTGAGCACAGAACTTCAGAGCTGGCATTTCAATCAGGAGCCATCAGAGGCATCCTTGGCAGATAAGAGGAGCTGCACAAGCTCTTCTGCTCTAAACTCTAATAGCGTGTTTACGCTGGAGATACACTCTGCATACAGTAGAACGAATTGGGAGCTACACTGAGGCCTTACATAGAAGCTTAGTTCTCACTGGCCTATATTCTAATCAAAGGAAAACTTAAACATGTAATGTTTAAATGGGACCTAATATGCTTTTTTTTCCCCATTTCCATATTTTTGTTCCTGTAATATACTAGATTAACTTGACATGATTCACAGTTAAAAATAATCCTTATTTATCTTATACTGGGCTGTGGTGCAGCCCCTGAGTTAAACCACTGTCTGAAACAAGCTGTTTTAGCTCATTTCCCCTCATTTGAAACTTTCTTGAACGTTCTCCTCATAAACAGAAGGTTTGAACAGCAGTTGGTTGGTGCTTCTGTGCTCATGGCCAGAACCGTGTGCCTGAGTTGACCATACTGGGAATATCTGCCCTCAGTTGCATCATACAGAGCCAAGAGTAGAAAAAAACAATTTGGTACACAACATTTAGAGCAGTCTAAAGCCTGAGCTTTTGGGTCATAGGGATTACTCATATGCATGCTGACCTCATTATTTGAAACTTTGGCCATGTTTAATTTGAGCAACCACTCTGTGCAGTCCTGTGAAAAACTAAGTACACCCTTACTGCTTCCATAGCAATTGAGAGGGTAAGTAGCAGCCAGGTGCTGCTAATCAAATGTAGTGGATTAACTGATCATCAGCAAGTGTGAGCACCTCTATTAATGTTAACACAATGCCACAATCTTCCCAGGAGTGGATGTCTGAGCAAATTCACCCCAAGGTCAGACTGTGCAGTGCTCAGAGAAATTTCAAAAAACCCAAGAACTATATCTCAGAGTCTACAGGCCTCAGTTAGCATGTTAAATGTTAAAGTTCATGAGAGTACCATTAGAAAAAGACTGAACAAGTATGGCTTGTTTGGAAGGGTTGCCAGGAGAAAGCCTCTTCTCTCTAAAAAGCAACACAGCTTAGGTTTGCAAAGTTGCATCTGAACAAACCACAAGACTTCTGGAACAATGTCCTTTGGACAGACAAAACCAAAGTGGAGATGTTTGGCCATAAGGCACAGTGCCATGTTTGGCAAAAACCAAACACAGCATATCAGCACAAACACCTCATACCAACTGTCAAGCACGGTGGTGGAGGAGTGATGATTCGGGCTTGTGAGGCCATCTGTCTGATAGCTAAAGGCCGAAACTGGGTCATGAACCAGGACAATGATCCCAAGCACACCAACAAATCTACAACAGAATGACTGAAAAAGAAAAGAATGAAGTTATTCAAGTTATTGCTGCTAAAGGTGGTTCTACAAACTACTGAATCATGGGGTGTACTTCATTTTTCACAGGACTGCACAGATTCTGATAAAAACTTTCTCTTTCACATGACTCTATGGCAGAAAACTAGGAAAAGAAGAATAGGTCCCCTTTAATGATTCGTCACCTGAAGAAAAGTCACAAATTTATACAAAAGTAGTAAAAGTTTTCAATTTAATATTTGCATTTTGTTGCTAGACTACGCTTTTCATTTAGCTAATGCCAACTGCCAGTGCCATTTATTGATAAAGCAATGAAGCAATGAGTTAGGCCAGAGGCTGCGGTTTGGGGAAGGTCTCTTTGAGGATTGGCGGTGGCTCATGTCTGTATGGTAAATAAGAAAGTTCCCATCAGTGCACACAAGACTAGTGGTCCAAAGAAGGCTGCAACGGCACCTACTGGCACCATTAGAGTTAATTAACACAGTATATCTTCTGGTTTAATGAGTACAAAACTGTAAAAATGACATGATGTGTTAGGACAGTAACTTTCTGGAATTTTTTTTCATCATCACCCCCAGAGTCCCCGCATGTTGATTCTGAATAATCGTAGTTTCCTTTAAGCCACTGTCATAGATCATCAAATAGCCAGATCTATTTCTCCTGAAGCCTTAAAGCAGCTACCATCTGTACATACAGTATGACTCAGTCACTAATGAAAAAGATGCACTTGAAAAAGTTATATCTCCAGCGCTGTCAAGGCCGTTTGCGTTTGCTCTTCAAAACTCCTTTGTTATGTCAGATAGATTTCCTGGATGGCTCCCAATATCCTTAAGGCTTATTGGAGTGATGCATCCACACAACCCACAAAGGACACCCAAAGATAACATGAAAAGTTGGACCTCTTCCTAAAGTGAGGTATTACTGTGGTTAGCCATGCACTGGGGATTCGCATCCCCAGCATAACAGGTTTATAACACATGGTGTAAAGATTCATTGGCGTGATCACTGAAATTGACTTTTAAGTGACCTGCTTGCTATAAAAATGAGGCTAATTATGCTGGGATGGGAGAGTGTCACCTTTGTGAAAATATCCCATCTATTGATGCCTTAATTTTAATGACACATGTGACCTTTGTGAGTCGCACCCTCAAGCTAGACAAATAGAGAAGAGAGATGTCTTGGCTTATTCCTGTGAGCTCAGACATGTTGCTGAAAGCTTGCTTCATCTTTTACATTTGCAAAACCTTCGCTTTGCTTCCTCTTAGTTATTTATTTATTTATTTATTTTTAATTTAGTGCACTCCTACATACATTCAAATTTCAGGAAATTTAAATAAAATGTTACTCACCTCCAGCTTGAATTGTCAACAGCAGATTATTGCAACATGTGGCGATGCCGACAATGATTAATGTGTTACGAGAGCATGGGAGCTACTCCACTAGTGGTGCTTATCCTATGTGACATCATTTATGTTTATCATTACATGGCTAGCATCCCCCCAACACATGATATGCATCTCTGCATTAGTGTGAGAGGACTTTAATATGATGTCTGGTTGTCAAACACACATCATATTAAAATCCTCTCATGTTAATGTAGAAATAGGGGGTTTAGAGGACCATACGTGTGGCTATGGGCACAAATTATGTTTCTGCCAGAGATGCTTAAGAAATGCAAAACAATAAGTCAGTTGATTTAGTAGCCTTTCTTAAAATCTTGTTATTTTAAACAGAAACTCTAAAAATGAATTTAGTGTCTGTTACATCATATTACATGCTTTGTACAATATTCCTAAAGGAGCTGTATCAGCAGCCCCACCCACCCGCTCTGACTTACTTGGAAAGTTTGTCTACCACTCTGTATAGGAGTACTCTGCAAGTTTAGGGTTTTTTTTTAGATGCAAAGGCAAGCTAAAACTTGCCTGGATTTCTTAAAAAAGAAAAGCAATGTTGAGGAGTCAGCAACGGCAAGCTGTAAGTAACATTATATACCATTGAAATGTTTGTCTTGTATTGATAATTGGACTGAATATCTTCTGACTGCAGTTTCAGTGAGTACACTTAAAGGACTGGGTTGCTCTTTATAATTCTTCAAACTCTTATATGCTGTTTTTTGTACTCACTATTGTCTATTTGATGAACAAGACACATTCTTTTTATAGTGTTGCTATTTAACTTGGCTATAAACCCACATGATGACATAAGTTAATCAATTAATGTCTTCAGACAGTCTCCTACATCCTAGTGTTTTGACCCCTTAAATTCATCATCCTTTTGTTGATGTTAACTGTCTACCAGACCATTCTACTGGATATCCCTTTGTTATTGTAAACTGTATCAGATCTTAGCACATACATATAAACTCTACCCCACACATGTATCAGTAAAGTATTTACATAGTATCCCCTCCCTACCTTTTGATAATCTGTATATCACACGCTTCCACTGTTTTGGGTTGGCTTCCATTCTAAGATGCACTCTCTGCTCACCATATACCAGTATAACAATAAACACCCCACTGCAGCAAACTTTGTAACAGAACTTTGAAGAACTTTCAGTAATTTCTTCAACCATTATTAGTTTATTTAGAATGCTGCCATAAAAACTGTGGTGCACTTTTTATTAAGCAGAGAATGTCAACCAGTATACACAATACTTTTGATTTATAGTAAATGTTTTGAGAATGCCTACAAAGCCTGTATATAAACTTACTGGCCACTTCATTAGGTTCACCTTGCTAGTACCGAGTTGGACCCCCTTTTGCCTTCAGAACTGCCTCAGTTCTTCATGGAACAGATTCAACAAGGTGCTGAAAGCATTCCTCTGAGATTTTGGTCCATATTGACATGACAGCACCACACAGTTGCTGCAGATTTGTCATCTGCACATTCATGATGTGAATCTCCTGTTCCACCACATCCCAGCTTTAGGTTGCTGCCATGTGATTGGCTGATTAGATATTTGCGTTAATGAGCACTTGAACAGGTGTACCTAATACAGTGACCGGTGAGTGTATATATCTATCTATCTATCTATCTATATATATATATAGATAGATAGATAGATAGATAGATATAGATATCAGAAAGATGATCATTTCTGGACTAAAAAAAAAACATGGTGGCAGCTAATATAGTAATGATGAGGCTTCAGAATGGGTCTTTATAAAACAATGTGTGATGTGCTCTATTGGATTGAGATCTGGTGACTGTGGAGGCCATTTGACTACAGTGAACTCATTGTCACATTCAAGAAACCCGTTTGAGATGATTTGAGCTTTGTGACATGGTGCGTTATCCTGATGGAAGCAGCCATCAGAAGATGGATACACTGTGGTCATAAAGGGATGGACGGGGTCAGTAACAATACTCAGGTAGGCTGTGGTGTTTAAACGATGTTCAGTTGGTGCTAAGGGGCCCAAAGTGCACCAAGAAAATATTCCCCATACCATTACACGACCAGCAGCATGAAACACTGATACAAGGCAGGATGGGTCCATGCTTTCATGTTGCTTACGCTAAATTTTGACCCTACCATCCAAATGTTGCAGCAGAAATCGAGACTCAGACCAGCCAGCGTTTTTTAAAATCCTTTATTCCTCTTCCTCTTGCACCCTGCTGTTATATGCTGGATTGTCTCAGGGGCATCTCTGCACAGCCTGCACCTGGGGTCTTGCCTGGTGCGATAGACCCCAGCCTCTATCGATCTTGTGCTTAGGGCTTGTTCCTGTGCTGTCATGATTAGTGCCTCTGTGCTGTCTTTCAGTCCAGCTTTGTGCAGCCATTGGTAGGATTTCTCGACATCAGCCACTTCTTCTTTCTGCCGATGGTACATGCCGTGCAGGGGCCTGTCCTTCCATGATAGTTCCTGTTCTCGTTCCTCTTCTTTCTCGGGTTTCTGCTGCCTGAGGTGTTTACTAAGCACATGATCAGTTGTGGCCATCTTCCTGATGTACTCTTTGTTGTTTCATCCTGGATAGTGGCTCTGACATTCATTAGTCCTCGGCCTCCTTACTTCCGCTTAGCGTACAGTCTCAGGGTGCTGGATTTGGGGTGAAACCCTCCATGCATCGTAAGGAGCTTTCTTGTCTTCATGTCAGTGGCTTCTATCTCCTCCTTTGGCCAGCTTATTATCCCAGTGGGGTATCTGATGACTGGCAGGGCATAGGTGTCGATTGCCCGGATCTTGTTCTTCCCATTCAGCTGACTTTTCAGGACTTCCCTTACTCTCTGCAGGTATTTGGTGGCTGCAGCTTTCCTAGTGGCCTCTTCATGGTTCCCAATTGCCTGTGGGATTCCAAGGTACTTGTAGCTATCCTCGATGTCTGCTATGTTGCCTTCTGGTAGTGCAATCCCCTCAGTTCTGATCACCTTCCCTCTCTTTGTTACCATTCGACTACACTTCTCTGAATGACATTCTGGTGTCGTTGCTGTAGTTCCTAGTGGTGTGGATCAGTGAATCGTTGTCTCGTTCACTCCTGGCATACAGCTTAATGTCATCCATGTAGAGGAGGTGGCTGATGTTTGCTCCATTCCGTAGTCGGTATCGATAGCAAGTCTTGTTGATGATCTGGCTGAGGGGGTTCAGGCCTATGCAGAACAGCA
>VUQI01024731.1:1579-14479 GCA_015106735.1 Paratilapia polleni | reverse complement strand
CCCCTTTACTCTGATACCCCTAAATAAAATCCAGTGCAACCAATTGCCTTCAGAAGTCACCTAATTAGTAAATAGAGTCCACCTGTGTGTACTTTGGTGAACACACCAGACAGGTCAGGGATAAAGTTGTGGAGAAGTTTAAAGCAGGGTTAGGTTATAAAACCTGTTAGAGGCTGCAAAAGACTTGAGACTGAAGCGGAGGTTCACCTTCCAGTAGGACAATGACCCTAAACATACAGCCAGAGCTACAATGGAATGGTTTAGATCAAAGCATATTCATGTGTTAGAATGGCCCAGTCAAAGTCCAGACCTAAATCCTATTGAGAATCTGTGGCAAGACCTGAAAATTGCTGTTCACAGACGCTCCCCATCCAATCTGACTGAACTGGAGCTGTTTTGCAAAGAAGAATGGGCAAAAATTGCAGTCTCTAGATGTGCAAAGCTGGTAGAGACATACCCCAAAAGACCTGCAGCTATAATTGCAGCAACAGGTGGTTCGACAGAGTACTGACTCAGGGGGCTGAATACAAATGCACGCCACAATTTCAGATTTTTATATGTAAAAACATTTGAACACCATGTATCATTTTTCTCCCATTTCACAATTATGCACTACTTTGTGTTGGTCTATCACATAAAATCCCAACAAAATGTTTTGGTTGTAATGTGTCAAAATATGGAAAAGTTCAAGGGGTATGAATACTTTTGCAAGGCGCTATACCTCAAAAAGCTATATGGGCTCAGGGCTTTTAAAAAAATAACAGATTATATACATTTTACAACTTACTATTTAATTTGTCTTACAAAAGACAAATTAAATAGAAGTTACTGGTTATAACAGCAGTTCTGTGAGTACATTAGTAGCCCTGACTGGCTTTGCTGTTGGTTACCTCTGGAGGCAAGGCCATAAGAAATCTACCAACATACCCATAGAACTGGAGTAAACATAAAGAAAAATGATACATTATGAGAGAATGAGCATTTCCCAGCTCTTACTCTTTTATAATAATGTTAGAGCCCTTTTCTGCAGCATCCTGCTGATTCATTTTACTCATTTATTTTTTAAAACACAAATCTTGTTTGCACTGTGGCACCATGGCAGAAGGTAGCAGCCTGATGGCGAGATTAGTACTCATCCTCACTGCTACTCCAGCTGATATCTAAATTCAGACAGAATTCCCTTCAATCACATATATATCTGTAAATGGCATAATTAACTGCTCATCTACCAGGTCACCAATGACCTGTTTATGGTTAGAACAGTGAAAAAAATCTTGCTCACTCTGCCCATTACAGTCCACTGAGTTAAACCAGGTGGGGAGTCAACAGTAGGGCATAGGCCAGCGCATGTCACTTAGGGGCTCCCAAGACTAAATAAGACCAAGAATAAGCAGAAGAGATCCACTCCAGGCTTTGTTAAAGGTATCATATATTCCATGATTTTGACATTGTTTGACCTTAATATTTGATTTTCGAGGTCTCATAAAGCAATTATTTTGATTCTTAAACCCTGAGACCCACATGACCTCTCTTCACCTCCTTTCCCTCCATGTGGGCCACATCTTCAGACAGAAAGAGAGATGAGAGTGGGAGGGCACAGAAATGGTGTGAGATGACAGCACTCGTACACACTCACAGCAGTAGTGGCATCTGACAGTGTCAGCTAATGAGACCATTAACGAGCTGTCTTGTTCATTAAGCAACAATTAAAGAAATGGTCTGACGGGCTTTGCATCTGGTCATAATCTATCTAGACGTATGTTACACAGTACCACATAAAAGTCTATATATATAGCACAGTATTTCTTCCCTCTTGAATATGTTTGTGACATCTTCTGTAGAGACAGTATTTCTTTTAAACACAAGCGGCCACGTCATTGTAACCACTCACAGTCATATCGATTTATTGATGGGCAATCACACAGAGAGGCTTAGTGAGTGCATGAGTGTGTGCGTGTCTGAGAGTGAGTGAGGTGTGTGACATGCTGTTTCTCAGTGGTGCTGACTGAAGTTCGCACTGATCTTGCTCTGAGATATTGAGTGGATGTAGCTGAGCGCTCGCAGAGAAGAGTGTGTGTGGGAGTGTTTGTGTATTCACTTGGCAGCATGACAGTAAGGATTTGCAACAGTGCATTGACTGCTTGACTGCCTGGAAGAGTAAATTCTGTGTGGAATGCTGCTGCACCCACTGGAGATGCTGTCTTCCTTTTGTTTGTTTGTTTTTGACAATGCACTGATTTTTGAGCTTAAACCTGGAGTGTCTGAATTAATGACACTCTGCATAGCATAGCTGAAACTTGTGAAAAGTGGTGAAAAGCACCGCTGCTTTTTATCTGACGGTTCACAAACAAGAACCTGGCTGCCCTCTGTGACCGCAGATATTTGGCTGACCTACACTCACAGGGTTGTAACGATTTAAAAGGGTAGGTTCGGGATTTTTCAAGTCTGGCTTGAAACAACAGCGATGTGTCCGGGATTTTTGACATTTGTAAATCGATTCAGAATCGTCCACATCCGCATCGCGATGCATCTAAAAAATTATTATATCCCCCACCCCTACAAGTAACACCCCATCCTGCTTATTTCAGATGACCTGGCTTTAAATGAAAGAGCAGACCAAACATAAGCAGTGTGTGTTTAAGAAGCTGAGTATAAGGTACTTGGTGGAAGTTGCATTATATTCTAAAGCATACATATGAAAATCAAAAAAAGGGCATGACATGACACACTCACACACAGGGTGTGGAGGAGGGAATACCCAGAAATAGACTCTGGACATGATTAGATTCACCGGGCAGTACAGGTAATGTTCGAATCACCACGCCACCTCTAGAGAAATGCCATCTGAATGGGGCTTTTGACTCATACTGAGAAAGTATCACCTGCGCTGTTCAGCTCCAGCATGAGCTCAACACTCAGCGTGACTGTGAAACTGTTCACACACAGCTTCACAGAGTGGCAGCTCTAATAAACACAACACATAATCTTGTTCCAACCGATTTCTCAAATGTGAACTGTCATAGTAAAGTGACTGTCGCTGGGTTTTTGAGTGCTATTTGGACAAAAAATACATCTGAAGATGCCACTGGGGTTTGGCAATAGTTTCCATTCTCATACATTTTATACATTTAACAAAATAATTGTTATATTAGTCAGTGATGAAAATAATTCTTAGTCACAGCCCTAATAATGTTACACAATTAATACAAATCAAAAATTTGGCATAGATATCCATGAACCATTAACATCAGTGATGTTGATTTGATGTTTGTTTTTTCAATGAATACTGTAGTATTACTTCACATAAAGATCATTAGAGGTTCAATTTCTAGCCATTCGAGGGTTGAGATGATTAAGGAAACTGTTGCTTGGTTTTTCAGTCCACTATTTTACATCGCCAGGCAAATATGCAATTGTACGAAACACTGGGTTCAGTTAGTATCTATCAAAATACCATTGGATTCAACTGGAAAAATAAGAGCAACCAAATGTGTGATATAGACATTGCAGGTGTAAATCTGCTCGAAACAGATAAGAACAAATGAAACACAAGCTCTCAGATCTGTCTCGTTTCCAGGCTACCCCTTTGCTCCAGACAGAAATATTTCAACAATTATTAGGACTGCCATGAAAGGTTGTAGTCCTGAAAGGATGAATCCTACTGTAGTGTTTCCCACAGACGGACTTTACTTGGGCAGGCTGTCTAGGTGTATTATCCCTCTGAGGTCCAAGTCATCATTGGTAATAACCCTAAACCCTAATCCTATCCTATTCCTTTATTTTGGAGAAAGGCAAAATTAGCTTTTTTTGAAAAAAAAAAGAAAAAAAAGTGAATATTCTTGATTTGTGTCAATTCAATTGATTATTTTTTTTGTTCCCTGATTGCCAAAACCTGGGAGAACAGTTAAAAAAAAACCAACAACAATTAATTATACTGATTGCCTAGGGTTAGGGTTGGGGTTAAGCCTTGATTATCTGGAGACCTGACAGCTGAGTACTCTTTCCTGTTATAGTTCTTTGAAGTCCGTTTGATTTCTGCCGCCTGGGGCGCATGCCTAGGTGGTGCATTGTAATGTTAGAGAGTTACTTTTCGCTGCTCCCTTGTCACAAGGGGTCGCCACAGCGGGTAGATCCAAATGTTTGATTTGGCAGAGTTAGAGTTTTTTTATGCCGGATGCCTTCCCTGACACAACCGCAAGGGGGATTTGTGTCTCCAGCTGGAATCGAACCAGCGAGCTTTTACTTGGCTAAACCACTACACTACGGAGCCACCTGGTACATTGTAACGTAAATTCTCTAAACTAGTCAGTGCGGTCACAAAAAACAGGCAGGAACACAGACATCCGCACAGACCGTCGCACCCACCGTCTGATGACGAAATTTACTCGGATTCAAGCGAACCCCAGTGGACTTGCAGATGTGGAAAGTATAATCAAGGCTTTAGGGCTCTGAGGGTTAATGGCTGTTCAAGCATGTTTTATGACTTATTTTAGCATTATTAACAATGCCATCCACAATTGCTTTACTAGTAAACAACCCCCGGCTCTTATTTTGAGTTTAGCTGCGGTTAGTCGGCTGGCTTTGGCGCTTACCATCTCATGTTTTCCCTGCGGGCTCGGTTCATTCTGGTTCAGACTGAAACACTGACAGCTATTACAGCTATTAAAATGTCACTGCTCCTCTTGCTTCTTCTTTAGCAGGCCGGAGTTTTTGCTTATGCTTTGATATCTAATTTAAAATATAATAGACTGATTGGTACAGATGGTTTGCAGGTTATGAATCCTGCTGACTGTGGTGACCCCTTGACTTTTCCTCTCATGGCGCCACGGAGTTCTATAGATTTAGATTGAAATATGTCAGTAACTATTGGGTGGTGTGCTGTAATAACTGGTCAACATAGTCAAGAGAATGAATCCTAATAATTTTGACTTTTTTTCAATCTGTTGCCATCATAAGTAAAAATAAAAATATACTATGTCTGGTATCTTGGTCCATTTTATACTAAAGCATCAGCATGCAGTGCTATTGCAGATGAGTCATTCTGTATGTACAACAAATGTATTATATAATACTATACATAGAAAAAATAATACACAGAAAACAGTAGCCTACATATTGTGTGTCCTATGGTGAGGAGCCAAGAATGTTGGTATCACGTGTAGTCTGTTATAGGACTGTATGGTACGAGCCATGTGCTCGTGGCCTGATTCTGTTCTCTCTAGGGACAAGGTTGTAGCTAACAATCATGCACATACATATATCCACACATGACTTAAATAGAGTTGTGATCCTACAATCATGCTACAAATAGAAACATACAGTTGTTTTCGTACATACAAACCTACATGCACACACACACACATAAGCCTGCCAGGAGACACTAATGAAGATAAAGTACCTAATTAAGCATGACAGTGAAGAGCGATGGGCAGCCATGTTATATAATGTAATGTTGGGTGGGCTTGAACCTATAGACACTGTGCTTTAGCCAATATAGGACACTTTGTAAGTAAGAGACAGGGGAATGAATGGATGGATTTAGTAAGGTGACAAAGAAATGTCTAGAGAAAGAGAGAGAGAGAGATCTATGAGATGGGTGATTGCTTAAGTTTAAAGTATATATTTATTCACTGAGTACTTTTTTATCTTCTGTTTCTGTCTTTCTGTTTCTGGCACGACTAATCAGTCTTTTTTCAAATATAATATGAAGGCACATTTTTAAACTAAATGTGTATGTATGTGTTTGTACTGAGGTGGCACAAAAAAATGGGAGTGAAAGTTAGCAATTGGATTCAAGGGAACCTCATTGAACACTTCAATATAGAAAGGTTTAATTTCTTAACATACACCAGGTGTCCGGCAACCTTTAGGGTTAGATTTACATCTACCCCTCTATTAGGAATTTTCACCGACAGTATGTGGCATACCCAGATGGAAATCTTATAATAGGGACCGTGAATATCCAAAGGAAATTTCAGTAAAGTCAATCTTAGATTTTGGATCAAAGCATTTACTACTGAATGTTTTAGCCTAGCATCGGCACTAGACAAAAGTTCAGAATGCAGACATTAGGTACTGTATATACTGGAGATCATGAATGCTTGTACAGTATTTTGTTCCACACTGGTCAGTGTTCATCGACTGTATAAAAGAAGTGGATGAAACCATTGTGATGTATGTGAACCACTGTTTTAAAACCTTGACTTTGGCATTTTGGTAGTTGCCATCTTGTTTATTGAAGCCAGAAGTGCCCATGTTTGGTACATCATGGAGCTAACAGTACCACGGGAGGCTGCACTGGGCAAAGCACATGAACACAGAAGGCTCAAATACACAGACAGAGCAGCGGAGGCAGAACAATGTGCCTGGCTCACCCAGGGGCTCCCTGTAGAGGTGGGATGCAGAGGATTTGGGGCCACGTCAACATCCAGGCTCTTGAAGAGCATGGGGGTTCAAGGACAGGCCTTCTGACAAGCCATCAAGTCACCATCAGATGCTGCTGAGCAAAGCAGAAATGGGCTTTGGATCCCTAAGATTATTCTTAGGGATTCTAACATCATTTCCTATGAGCTTAATATCTACTTTAAGATGGAAATACTGATTTCCCTCAGGAAAGGTGTTAGAACTGTCAGAGACTGCATGAGGTTATTATAATGGGTTTTAAAAAACGTTTTAGCATACTGAAATGAAAATTAAAAAACTAGACTTTAAAAAATGACTGTGCCTACAAAACTAACTAAAATAAAATAAGAAGATACAGTTAATGTCTTCACTTTCAGCCATGAATGAGTCAGCCTGTCTTGATTATTGGACACAAGTGGACAGATAGTAGTTGAACAAGTAAAACGGTATTAAGTGATAACATGTATTTTTCTTTATTCTTTTTTAAAACCTTTTCTTTTTTTTCCCATCTGTTTTTATGTATAAGAACAGTTTGTCAGTAACAGCGGTCCAATATGGTGCATGTGGGTCAGCTTAGGTCTGGTGGCAGTTATTTTCCAAACAACTCCCAGCACACGGATTAGAAAGTTTGATTTTTGACTTGAGGACAAAATGAGGGAAGCTGACTCTTTTTGAAATGAAATCTATTGAAGCCAGAGATGTTTTGGAGCTAGCTCCTACAAGCTGTCAGTGGTACTGCACTTTAAGGCACTTCCACATTGGTTTAACTTTTCAGACCCAGCAGAGAGAGGTGACTGTCACATAACTAGTGTCTGGTGTTGTATAACATTATCCTGAATTAATCAAACATGTGGGATGGTGTAGATTAGCAATAAAAACAACTTCAGCAGTAAAATAAAATTAAAGATCAGAAAACGGGGAGATGCCTCACTGAAATTTGATAAAATATACTTACAGTCTGTAGCTGAGGGAAGTAAACCACCTAAACACTATCTCAGAATTTAGTGAAAAGAAGCATAACGGCCCAAGTTATTCTGCCCTGACTGGTACCACAAGCCATAACAAAACTAGCAAGAGAGTCAATGAGATGTCAATCAGAGTCCTTAATAGAAAGCCTCATTAGTTACTAACTGGAACATCCGGGTGGGTGCTCTTCATCAGGTAGACAGTGTCTGAATTGTCTACTCATTAGATATTTAGTCTGTTCGAAATCTCAGCTGTAATTTTTATCCACCCAGCCCTTCGTATTTGCGAATATCAAAATGAGATTTGCCTTTGCAAATTTTTGTCATCGGAAATGAAAATGTGCATTTTTAGCCGTTCACATGATCTCGACTGACATAGCTCACGTTCCTTCCCCCTCTGTGGAAGCCCTGCAGTGGAGACCCCGCGGCTGCCGACTGTGTTTGCTCATGTGAGTGACAGCGTAGCACAGCACGTCTGATAGCATGTGCTTGCACTTTGGTTAGTCATAGTTGTGTGTCTGTCTGCGCATGTGCGCCAGTTACTCGGTATTATGTCACGCACCTCCCCACACCACCACGCGTCTCATCGGTTACATCATGTCACCATAGTAACCTCAGTACTGGTGATGCATTCTGCTTCACTGGACCACCAGCCACCTAAAACACTCACCAAGGTGTGTGTGTGTGTGTGTGTGTGTGTGTGTGTGTGAGAGAGAGAGAGTTGCTTGTGTGTGCATGCAGCCTTAATGCTGTAAAGACTCAGTTTTTAGGTAATGACAAGAGATAGAGTGCACTCCTGTGTACATCGAGTGTGTTTCACGGTTTAAAGTTGTTCAGTCTTCTGCTGATGTCAAATACACACACAGACACATAGGGTCGGGGAAGAGCATACAGCGCGAGGTCAAAAGGCTTAACAGCTGTATAGAGGCTTGGCACTGATACAGTGTGGCACATTTCACCCTTCAGCTCCCCTTTTAGAAGTGTACACACTGTAAACAAGTATCCCTGCACAGCTGTGTATGGTGCTTGACTGGAGATGTAGTTCATGGTTAGCTTTCAGCTGGTTTTGAGATATTTGTCTAGATGTTTGCATTTGACACAGTGCAATGAATGAAATTTGTGTGCGATGCTTGCAACCGTGAACAGTTACTTAAGTTACTATAATCAAGCCTGGAATTTACAGTGTAATTTCAGTGTATTAATCAGGTACTAAACCATTCGTCATTTCATGCGTGATATTCATTTTTTGAATGCTGCTATAGTGCTGAAAGACAAAACAGCCACTATGGCTTTTCTAGGGGTTTAAATGTGTTATATTATTGCCCAACAGCTGTGCGGTGTAGCGTATTGATAGGGAATTTTCCATTACAAACCTGTATTCACTGAGCACCCTCACAGTTCTAATCATAAAAATGAATGTGAGACAACAATTAATAATTCAAAGCTAACTGTCATCAGCAAGGCAGACGTCATGGCATACAGTAATTTGTGCAACATACATAGATGATCTGTAACATTATAAATATGCAATATAAACGTACATTTACAAAATGACACTGCTGAACAGGATGCTGAGTAATGCCAGCAGAAAGGTCAGAACCAGTAAAAAACTGAAAGTTATTATTGTCCAGCCCACTGTCATAGCAAAATGTGAAAAGGTCACAAAAAAAGCTACATATTTGTTCGTGTTCATCGACTTGAATTCTCAAGTTTTTTTCTTAATGTGTTTCAAAGAAATGGCAAGTGTTGTATTTTAACCCAAACAATGACCATTTTTGTAAACCTAACCTATTATTTTGAATGCCTAAACCTATGTAATGTATTTTGAATTAATAACATATTAAAACATTACAAATGCTTCCATCCATCCATCCATTTTCTTCCTCTTATCTTATTCAGGGTCGCGGGGGGCTGGAGCCTATCCCAGCTGCCATAGGGCAAGAGGCGGGGTACACCCTGGACAGGTCGCCAGTCTGTTGCAGGGCTAACACAGAGAGACAGACAACCATTCACACCTACAGCCAATTTAGAATCACCAGTTAACCTAACCCCATGCATGTCTTTGGACTGTGGGAGGAAGCCAGAGTACCTGGAGAGAATCCACGTAGACATGGGGAGAACATACAAACTCGACAACGAAAGGCTCCGGCCAGATGGCGGATTCAAACCCAGGACTTTCTTGCTGTGAGGCAACAATGCTAACCACCGTGCTGCCCATATTACAAATGCATATTAAAAAAAACAACAATCCAGATGATGCATGATGTTTATTACTCAGATCTGGGTCTCTGATGTGCTGCTGTCAACCCGCCAACCTCCAAATGCAGACCTTTTTGTCTTTCTATTGAAAACTTTAAATCAAAAACCTCCAAAATGTTCATTTTTCTGCTACAGCTCATTCTCGACTATTTTTTAGAGCACCCCTTATGAAACAGGAGCACTGGGGACTGGGAGTTCTTCAGTATTTGGAAGTTTTTTGCCATTACATTGTACATTTTGTTCCACTGAAAAAGATCTTTGTGCAAAACAATATGCTGCGTGGACATTTATGTGTTTGCATGACATATTGCGACCAAGTGCCAGAGTCCAAGTTGCATCTCTGTTACCAACCTCTTTGCTACAGTGTGATGAAATGGTGAAAAGGAGAAAGCAGGCACACACTATGGGAGAAAACTGCATAGGTTTGCAGTCAGCAGGCAAGCTACAAGCACTCTCCTGGGATGTATTATCATGTCTTCTGCTTCACTGTTCAATGGCAGCATTTCCTCTGAGATTTGGTTGCAGTTTCCCTGTGCGCTATCCTCTAACTCTGCACCAGCCTTATGAACATTAAATTCTCATGTCTGCCACCACATGTCTGAAAGCCTCTCCTCTATATAGGCACAGATGAGATCCAAAGTTGATAGCTAGCAGCCTTTGCTATTTATATTGTTTCAAATCATTCATCCCCTGCACAGGTGGCCACAGGGAGCAGGAAGGAGCAGAATGGTCATGTACCACCACAGGGCAGGACACAAGACAGACAGACAAGTACTACCGTGCTGTCTCTCTAGCCTTCTCCAGACTGTTTTTTTGAGACTAGCCAGGTGGATTTATTGGATTTATATTTCATTTCAATGAAGTGACCTGATCGCTGAATAGTCATGCCCCTAGCAGCAGAGTCCTCGGTTTGACTCTCTCACTGCACTGTTTCTGTCCAGCACTGCACTGTCAAATAAAAACAAGAAAACATTGTTTTTTTTATTTTTTTTATTATACTTTCACATTAAACTGTAACGTATTTCATACTGTGACACAAAGCTTTGGCTTTGCAAAATAAAGGCAATGTGGTCATGGCATTTCACATTTCTGTCTTCAAAACAGCTGTACTTGGTATATCTCACCTTTGGATTTTATTATGCCTTAAAGTTAGAGGTGTAGCTTTTTGGATTGAAAGGTCTGCAAACACAGGGAGCAGTAGCTGCTAGCTGCCTGCAAGGCTTCCCCTCCACTAACTCGAACTGAACTGGACCTCTGAACTGTGTTTGTGCTGCTGGTGCCTTTTGGAGCATTTTTAATGCAATTATCTGACAAATAATATGGCTGTGTGGTACAGACCAAAGTAGGAAAGGGCATTTATAGCACATTAAGGTCCAGATTTAGCAAAAACTGTACCCATGAAATTGTCTTGTCGCTACTTCTGTGGTGGATTCAAAAATCTGAGAACATAGTGACTACGTACCAGCAGGGCCACAAGGGAAAGTAGGTTGGTTTTTTTGTCATTTGTTCTGGCCATCCAAGGTAAATGTTATGTAAAACATATTTCAAGGGAAGGAATTAGGATGACATTGGCACTGAGAATTGTTTCTGCATTTTTCGGTAAACATATCTTCCAGGCCCACATCCACCAAAATACTGCCACATTACTGCAGCTGCAAAGCCTCCTGTTCCATCTCACTGCCTTTCTTTGCTTCATCCTTTCCAGCAACATGGCTGTTTGCAAAACCCTTTATGGTTTTTGTATTTTGAATAGAAATACATTAAATTAAATATGGTCGAGCAAAGTGCTATTTATAGAAGCCCGGCGTGCTGTGCACCTAATTCGGGTCTGTTGCATGGTGGGAGAGGAGATGGGTTGGAGGTGGGGCGCTTGAGGATACTGTAACCCAGATGACTGAGCTGGAATGATTGGCCTCGCGGCGCTCAGTGTGCCGCCACGCTTAATGCTCCCGCAGGAACGTGGTGACACAAGATGCATGTCTCATCGGCCTTTTGTTCTGTGGGGAGAGGGAGGTATTCGGGAATGTCAATTAACTGTGGAACTAAGAGCTTTTGCATTACAGCCATTAGTCTGTTTGTGTCTGGGTTGGTCACATGTTTGTTTTGTTGTTTTTGTTTTTGTTTTTTTGGGTGTTTTTTTTTATTAAGTATCTCTGAAAATGTTTTGTTACGTAAAAATAATGATGCACTCACTGTATTTCACGAAACTTTCTCCCTTGGGTTAGAGCTGCCACTAATGATTTGTCTGATGGTTTGTTTGTATTGAGTGTGTTCTTTCTGAAACCTTCCTAAACATTCCAACATCTCTTTGTCTTTGTTTGGGTCTGTTTTTTCTTCCTCTTAGGATATCATGTTTCCAGCTCCATGGTTGTGGAGGAGGCAAGATGGGAGAGTCGGCACCTGCTACAGGAAGACAACCACTCCAAGCTGTACTCAGAATCTGAGAAGAACTGCACCGAACCAGGTGAGAGTAATTCAAAGTTGTCTCAGTTGCAAGCCTGGTTCTGCTGGAGGTTTCATCCTGTTAAAAGGGAGGTTTTTCCTTCCCGCTGTCGCCAAGTGCTTGCTCATAGGGGGTCGTCTAACTGTTAGGGTTTTCTCTCTAATATTGTAGGGTCTTTACCCTATAATATAAAGCGACTTGAGGCCACTGTTGTTGTGTTTTGGCACTATATGAATAAAACTGAATTGAATTGTACTGAATTGTCTGTGTGGGAGTTTTCTGAAAAGCTTTGATTAGAGCAAATGGATGTTAAGTGGTGCTTATTTCTGTGTTACACATGCCTAGTGTATATTAACTGTGGTGGGCCAAAGCCTAAGGGACTTGCGTTTTGGGAATTTCTGCCTTTCTATGTTCAGGGACAGTGGAGAGAAAGATAAGAAATGTGGAAGAGAGAGCAGGGGAATGGCATACAGCATTGCAATGAAGATCCACTTCTTGGGGAATATGCACCCATGTGACATGCGCCCTATCCACTTGGATATAGGGTCGCCGACTAGATTCTGTCTTAGCTCGATTGGACCGATTGGGTTAGGTGCCGCTGTGGTACCGTATTTTAGTTTTCAGATGATGGACTTCTGACACTGTCAAAAGATGGTATGTTAACATTAAACTCACATAAAAATTAGCCTGTCTTAATAGAACCAGATGGATATATTGATTACCTGATGTTTACCTCACAGTTTGGTATTTATATTAATATTGACCACTATATGCTGTCCACCTGTATCTGTAAAACCTTTTTTTTTTTTTTTTTTTTAAAAAAATATAACT
>VUQI01024716.1:3179-14046 GCA_015106735.1 Paratilapia polleni | reverse complement strand
TCTTTCTTTCCTGACAGTCAGTATTTTCACATAAAAAATACCAACAAAAGTCCTTCATCAAACCACCTGTATGAAGAACATCTTTGGTTTGTTTTTACAGAGTGACAGTACAACTAAATCAAGAAGCAGCTAAAATGAAAGCAGTCTGCATGCAGACAAACCATTTAGTTTTAACTGTTTAGTTGGCTACAAGCTTTAAATTTGGCAGGTTTCTTGAAGGCTGACAGCATCTCCACCTCTCTCTTTCTAGCACTGATACAGGGCACAGCATTTAGGCCACTGCATTTATTTTAAAGCTTTAGTTAATGATTATTTAGCAGATGTAGCTTTATAATGTAAAATATAAATCTACTAATAAATTATGCTATTCTTATAGCCTCCTGAGACCCTGTGTCCTCATATGGGGACATTACACTTTGGCTTTTCTACACCTTATACTTCATCCTGCTCCATACTGTTTTATACTTTCTTAAGCAGTGTTGACTTTGTTGTATTATGCTGTAAAATAAGCCATTGTCCCCATATGGGGACATACTTTGAAAAAAAAAGAAAACAAAAAAAATCTACTACAAAGTTAAACTTTTCCACCAGGTGGCTAGGTACCATTGGTGAACCAACAGTTAACTGGCGCCATACATTAATAAAATATTAAGAATTGGTTTAACTGACTATTATTTCCTTTTGCTGACTAATGAGAGCAGTAGTGTTTAATCATCTAGTCAACTACTCATGCAAATCCCTAGTTTACAGTACAGACCAATGCCAATTCTTTTGCCTTTTTCCAGAATGTAGGTTAAGGACAGGGTTATGGTTAGGATTATCATCTATGATGACTTAGGCTTCAGAGGGTTGACTGACTTTTAAACATGTATATCAGAGCTAAATATATATAATATTTTAAAGCTTGTTTTGGTCTGAAAATGACTAAATATAGTAGATTTGCTCATCTGTGCACTTCAGGTTGTAGACTTTATCCAGAATCATCTCTGGTTGCTCCGTGAATCACGATTTCAATTTGCTTTTTAAATTGGATGAAGTGATAATGAGTCCTGGCACACACTTAATTGACATAGAATGCTGGAAGGTGATTTATGTGTAGCACTTCATCATAATTCACCCTCTGTCACACATGGCTGATGTTGATGGGGGGAGTTCTGCTCCCTGAAGTACACGCACTCTGCTCTGAAACACACTCTTGAACAAAGAGGGCAAAGAATATCAGTAGCACAGGATGGAAAGTACCGTGTGCTTTGTCTTAACTCAAACTATGCACTGTTTCCAGGTGGCACTTCAGCAATGCGTAAGGAGGTTATTCGGAACAAGATTCGTGCTGTGGGGAAAATGGCTCGAGTCTTCGCAGTTCTCAGGTCTGCCTCTCCCTTTTTTGCCCTTCTTGTTTTTTAATGATATAATTCCAGCTGGAAACGACTTCTTCAATGAGCTCAGTGCAGTGGGTCATCAGAATACCAAAAATAATTTGCAGGTCACCACAGGGCCAGTAGGATGCAGAAGTGTTGGTGAAAAGAAAAGAGTTGAGTGCACAATGAAGCTGAGTTTGAAAACGTTGGCCTGCTAAGATTAATGAGCAGGCATGAGATGAGTCACGATGCTCCTAGACTCTATAATGACATTAGACATTATTCCAGATTAATGGTGCTGCTGCTAGCTTGTCACACTGCTGCAAGTGGGCAAAATGTAGAGCAGCCTATTTGTCAGATGGCTCAGTATTTCAAATACTGAAAAAAAGAAGACTAATGATACTTGCCCGGTCTCTCTCTCTTTTTTTTTTTTTTTCCTTTTGTCAATTTTTTTTAATGTAAAATATAAAAAATGTGAGATTTGGCTTTGAAAAGTCTCACTGTTCCTCTGGAGTAAAGTTAAGGAAGTAATATTGAAAACGCAGCATGTTAGCATGAAAGTGTGACCCAATTACAGAAGCAGGCTACATGTTAGCAGTTTGGCTGGAGGCGTTTAGAGCAGATAGTCTATCATACTATCAAAAAGTGAGTGAGTCAGTGCAGGTTGAATATCCAGTGATGATCGAACTCGTGACAACGTAGTTTAAGAACAGCCTCAGGTGTGTGCCACTGTGTTTGCTGAAACGTAATAGGTGTGTGTACTTCATGTGCCTGCGTTTTGTTTGTGGACTAGGGAGGAAAGTGAGAGTGTGTTAACACTCAAAGGCCTGACCCCAACTGGAACTCTTCCAATGGGAGTGTTGTCTGGGGGAAAGCAGACCTTACAGAGCGGTAAGTGCTTTTTATACTTTTTAACCTTTGATTCCTCTGTGCCCAGTTGCCATTTAGCTCTACCTATACAGTTAGTTCATTTCTTTACCCCGTGTCACAGAGTCTGTGTTTTGTCCAAACACAAAATTTGCTGTGAGCAAACCTGTGTTTTGTTTTTTTTTTTTTCATTTCAGAGAGGTAGTGTTACATATTCTGTAGCTTTTTTAGCACAGTAATCCAGAAAAAAATACACAAGAGAAGTGGTAAATGTAGGGCTGTTAATAGCATTTTACCTGAGTTAGCCATAACCATTAGGAAGGGTTAAAAAATACAAAATGAAACATGCAGTTATTGGGTTTCTTGCTGAGATGTGAGTTTAAAGATTGATACTGCCCTCATTTTCATGTGGCATTCATGTTGCTGGAAGGAGCACCCAGTTAGCCTGGCTAGCTTAGGCTACATCCATGCTAATACATGCAGTGGGTTCAGAAAATATTCAGACCCTCTTCACTTTTTTAAATTTTATGTTGCACCCTGATGCTGCAATCGTTTAAATTCATTCTTTTTCTCATTAATCTACACTCAGTGCCCCATAATGACAAATTGAAAACAGAATTTTAGGATTTATTTTGTAAATTTATTAAAAATAAAAAACTGAAATACGATATTTACATAAGTATTCAGACCCTTTATTTAGTACTTAGTTGAAGCACCTTTGGCAGCAATTACAGCCTTCAGTCTTTTTGGGTAAGATGCAACAAGCTTTGCACACCTGGATTGGGGGATTTTCTGCCATTCTTCTTTGCAAATCCTCTCAGACTCAGTCAGGTTGGATGGTGACTGTTGGTGGACAGCCATTTTCAGGTCTCTCCAGAGATGTTTGATAGGGTTCAAGCCAGGGCTCTGGCTGGGCCACTCTAGGACACTCACAGACTTGTCTCTAAGCCACTCCTGTGTTTTCTTCACTGTGTCCTTAGGGTCATTTGTCATGTTGGAAGGTGAACCTTCGGCCCAGGTTGAGGTCCTGAGCACTGTGGAACAGGTTTTCATTAAGGATATGTCTGCTCCATTCAGCTTTCCCTCAACCCTGACCAGTCTCCCAGTCCCTGCTGCTGAAAAACCCCCCCACAGCATAATGCTGCCATCACCATGCTTCACTGTTAGGATGGTATTGGGTAGGTGATGAGCACTGCCTGGTTTCCTCCAGACATAACGTTTAGAACTGAGGCCAAACGGTTCAATCTTGGTTTCATCAGACCAGAGAATCTTGTTCCTCACAGTCTGAGAGTCCTTCAGGTGCTTTTTTGCAAACTCCAAGTGGGTTTTCATGTGTTTTACACTGAGGAGAGGCTTCCTTCTAGCCTTTCTGCCAAAAAGCCCTTCTGTGGAGATCTGTGGAGGACTGCAGTGATGGTTGTCCTTTTGCAACTTAGTCCCATCTCCACATAGCATCTCTGAAGCTCAGTCAGAGTGATCATCAGGTTCTTGGTCACCTCTCTCACTAAGGCCCTTCTCCCTTGCTTGCTCAGTTTGGCTGGGCAACCAGCTCTTGGAAGAGGCCACTGTGCTGTTGGAAACCTTCAGTGTAGCAGAATTTTTTTGTAGCCTTCCCCAGATCTGTGCATTGCAACAACCCTGTCTCTGAGCTCTGTGGGCAGTTCCTTTGACCTCATGGCTTGGTTTTTGCTCTGATATGTATTGTCAGCTGTGAGGCCTTCTACAGAGAGGTGTGTGTCTTTCCAGATCACGTCCAATCAGTTTAGTTTAAACAGGTGGACTCCAATCAGGGTGTAGAAACATCTCAGCAACGGTCAAGAGAAATGGGAGGCACCTGAGCTAAATTTCAAGTGTTTTTGCAAAGGGTCTGAATACTTATGTAAATGTGATATTTCATTTTTCTCTTTTCAATAAATTCACAAAAAAATCCTAAAATTCTGGTTTCAATTTGTCATTATGGGGCACTGAGTGTAGATTAATGAGAAAAAAATGAATTTAAACAATTGTTGCATCAGGCTGCAACATAACAAAACTGAAAAAGAAGACCCTGAAGAGGGTCTGAATACTTTCTGACGCCATGGTACAGTATATTCTCACCGACATGTGAATCAGGCAAAAAAAAGATAATTTGAGTCTTCACATTTTCCAGCTCTTTTTCTCAGGAAGGTGCTACAGGTCACTGTGCACTAAAACTAAATGTTTCACAAAAACAGGTACCAGGTCCTTCTTCAGGTCCCCTTCTAACACTTTCCTCACATTTATATAGTTCACCTTACCTATGTGGCTGTGTGTAACACATTTTTGTTGCTGTATCATACTGCTGTTTTTGTGTAGTTTCTAATGTACAAAGCTTCAGCTGTTGTTGTGTAGGAGTGTTGTCTGCAGGTCAGCTGATCAATTGGTTGGTCGATATGCTTTCCTCTGACTTTTCATTGGTGGGATAATCCCAGTTTTACTTTCAGATGGAGGAAAGTGCTACATCTATAACCTTCCAGTATCAGTTCAGTATCTAGTATGGCAGATGGAACCAACTACTTGTAAAAACAGAAAAAGAAAAAAACCACTTTGAACTTAGCCAAACTAAAGGAGACTGCTAGGTGTTTGTTGTGCTGTTGTGTTGCCTGCAAACTGTTTGACACCACGAAAAGAATGAGTCAACAAAGCTGCATTTTGTTTAAACAGATGGCCCAAAATCCAAGTGTAAACTTTGAATAATTCCATAGTACAGCTCAATGACCAACATGGTATATTATCTAAAAATGAATTGAATTGGCATATTTCAGTGTGTTTGGTCTAATTAATGTTTTTCTTTTGTTGACTCCAACTCAAATGCGTGCTGCTGCAGAGTTAACCTTAGTGTAGCAAAAATACACTGGTTGGTTGTGGCGTGACTAAGCGATCTAATGTAGTGAAGCGACAGCTTCTGCGTTTGTGGATCTGCCATCACTGAAGTAATATACCTGCCGAACGTACATTCCTTCTCTTTGGGGTGCAGAAGAGGCATTTTGGGAAATGCGGACGTATCTGTGTGTATCTCACTGAGATATGAGATATGCTCGGAGACATTAGAAGAGAGAGACATGGCACTCACAGTATCCAGAATTTAAATCTGTGGGAGAATTCTGCAACAGCAAAGATGGTGGTAACTGCCCAAATAAGTGCCCAGAGATGTGTCATGACTTTTTCTAGAATGACTTCAAAATGATGTACAAGCAAAACAAAAGAAGCATCCAAGGATTTTAGCAGTCACAAGATCAGTATTATGGATAATAATATTATTATTATTAGCTACATTGATAATGGTCGAGCTAAAGCTTGATGTCTTGATATTCAGTTTGTGAAGACCGGCTTCCCCCTACGACTATAGTCTCTTTTAAGGGTTCAAGATCAATGCCGATATTCCCACCACAGGATGCAGTGTCGGGACTTTGACTGGGGCCCCCCCGCCTCCACGCAGCAGAAAGCTTTTGGGCTGAGCTGTGGGCTGGCTGGTTGGGGAGGTCAGCCTGTCACCTGGAAGTGGCTACTGACCCTTTGATCTAAAGGTCAGCACCTGGCCTCACCTGCCACAGGACATGCTGGGAGCCATGCTTTGCTACGCTGGAGGCTTACAGAAGTTGCAGAGCAATCGAAGAAAAAACCACATGTTGTGACCTTTCTGAGAATGTCATTGTCCATGTCTGTTCCCCCGGTCACAGCTTTCAGATCAGCTAGGCCAGTTCAAACAAAGGGAGCAGGGGATTGTGTGCATTTCTGTCCATTCCTTTTTGATTCTTCACTTTGTTTTTCCCCTCTGTGGTTGTTTGTTTTAGTTCTGCTGATAATATATCTGCACATCTGATGAACAGTGAATGACTCTTTGAATAATTAAACATTTAGAATTTTAAAATGACAAACATCCAATTTAAAGGAGAAATATTCATCACATTAAGTTCATCAATGAGTATTTCCAAAAACTTCTACTCCCTTGTAGTTTTTGCTCATTTTGAATTGAAGCTGTTTGTACTTGAGTGAATGAGTGTGTGTCTGAAGGAACATCTGACTGCATGTGTGCTGCGCCTTTGGCTGGACTGCTTGGTCATTGTTGTGCATCTTGCCCCAGTCTTAGATTCTTAGTGTTCAGCCAAATCCCCCCCCCCCAGCTCTGCACACCTAAGTCCTCATGACCCTTTAACACCAACACCAGCTTAAATCTCCAACAAACTTCTTCACTCTAACCTCCCCACCCTCTCACTAATGTGTTTTGGTGACGTTTCACAGCTGCTGTGAGTTTTTGCCTCCATATGAATGAGCCACGGGCGTTGGCCTATATTCTGCCATCTGTTTCTCCAGTTTATCCCACAGGGGTGTACAGTTTGATTTTTTTACTGTTGTATTTGCTGTCTCTGGCTGCTTTGATGACTTCCTTTTTCCCCCCTTCCTCAACTCCCGTTAACATAGCTACCATTGAGGCAGCTAAAGCAAAAGGTATGCATTGGCTGTGTGGCTCAAATCCCCTGTCTGTGTTTTGTGTGTGTTGTTCACCCTTTAACACAGACCCACTCTTAAAATGTGTACCTTTTTAGAGTTGTTTTTTTTTCTGTACTGTCCCCACTGTTTATTTTTATTGATTGTCCTGTTATAGTATATCCCTTTTATGTCTGGTTGCTCTTGCATTATCAGAATCTGATTACACTTATTCTGTCATTGGAGAAATATTAGCAGTATTGGTTTTTTTTTACAAGGTAATAAAAGAAAGATAAACATGACATAACCTGAAAAGAAGCTTGAATGAGAGAAAAATGTGTATATAAATAATTGCTTTTTGCAACAGCTGTAAGATTTTCTATTAAAAATGGATTATAGGAGCACTTTTTAAATTGATTATCTTCACTGGGGTTATACTGGATACCATTTTCAGAGCTTTGACTCTTCAGTGAAAAGGATCTACAAATATTTACCTTATGCTCCTATAAAGGAGTTAAAGTTTCAGGTCATTTGCTGAACTCTTTTTGGATTTGTGATATCTGGTACTTGAATTTTGGTTTGAAGGTTTGAATTTATTCCCAAGCATAGATGGTATCCAGACACTTATCTTTTTATTTTTTTTATTTCTTTTTTCCTTAAATAACATCTTAGAGTCAAGTTGTGACTTCTAAGCTAGTCACGTGGTCACATGCCACAGTTCAATCTCAGTGTCAATGCTGGTAGCCTTAGAGGAAAGCTGTGAATCACGAAGATTAAATGTCCTTATCTAAGAATATTTAATAATTAATGTCTGTTTCTTTTTTCATGGGATACTGTGTGCCTAGATGGTGACTAAACAAAGAAAAAAAAAAAGTCAACCATTGACCATTTCAATATCAACAACTACTTTATGTTAACATTGAAAGCTTTGGAGGATTCAGGTCAGCAATAGTTGAATCAGGCTTGTCAGTGTATATCTGAAAATTAAAAAACCGTCCTATTAAGAGGTTATGTAGTCTGTTTTGCAAATTGGGTTTTAGGACATGGTTTGTCCTTTGTTGATAATAAGTCCCTGGCTGTGGTCACATAAGCTTTTCTTGCCAACTGTGGCTCCCCACACAGAAAAGCCTGCTAAGACCTGGCTAAGATAAGACCAGGGACATCCCCGCATGGGATATTTTCAGAATCTAATCCTGTTACACCATTTGGCTGTTGCTACACTGGCTGTCTCTTCTGGTTCACAGTCATGGTTGGTGGCTCAACAGGCCTCAGTCATGAAAAGAAGTTATTTTATCAAATACATAAAGAGTAAAATATTTAGTTCTTTTAGATCTGTTGCAGAACACATTAACAATATAACCTTCAGGGAAGCATAACTTAAAAGTAGTTATCAACCTCGGATACCTCAGTCATGTTTCAAATGTTTTCATTTCAGCTGATTTTAAAGTAGAAGTTAAGCTGCACTCCATGAAAGTGTACATTACAACAATTATTCATGTTTTGTCATCTGTCAGTTTTTGTCTTTAGACCACTACCACAGTGACCCAAGTGAGGCCTTTAATGAATCACTAATGTATTAATTTTAGTATCTATTCATTTGTCATTTAGCTGATTTTTTTCAATTATTCAACTATATTTTGTAACCATTTTTTACCGTATTGTAAATATTTTACCTACATTTCCTTTACATTTAGGTAATTGTTAATAAACTACAGTTTTCTTAGTTTTTTTTTAGAAAACTATTTCAAATACAGTATTTACTACTTTCAGCTTATTATGTTGATATTTATTTACAACTAACAACTACAAGCACAAAAACAATATTATTTAACTAATTATTTCAAATATTAAACCATTATTGTGAACAATTACTTATGTAATTATTTCAGCCACGCTCTAAACAAATTATTTTACATATTTACCATTACTTTCAGCTAATTACTTTAACTACATAACCACTGCTTTTAGCTAATTATTTCACCTACCCAACCAGTACTTTTATCTGTTGTTTTTCAACTATGTAACCATTACTTTTAGCTGATTATTTCAACTTCGTGACCATTATTTTTAGCCAATATTTCAACTATATAACTAGAACTTTAAACTAGCTATCACAATTACATGACCATTGGTTTCATATAATTATTCAGCTAAATTTACATAACCTTTTCTTTTGTCTAATTATTTATATTACATAACCATTACTTTTAACTAGTTATTTAAATTAATTTTAGCTAATTACTTTAAGTGCTTAGCTATTTTTTGTCAATTAGCTAACTGATTATTTTAAATGCCTCAATGCATACAATTTATTTCATTTAAACATTTTAACAGTTTAACCATTACATCACTGACAAAGTTAGCAGTATTTTGGACATTGTTTATTACATGCATAAATATGTGAATGTACTATATTTAGTTAGATCGACTCATAATTTTGTTTTCTTCAGATGAGTTACTCCAAAATCTTTCTGTACAACCCTGTGACAGCTGCAGAAGTACCCCATAAGGTGCAAGTACTTCTGGTTGGAAATCACTAACTTAAAAGTCGGTTAATTCAAATGTTTAATTCAAGCAGCAAATTCACAGATATCTGGTTGTGCAAGAGTAGCCTTGAGGGTATTGTTTTTTAATAAGTCACATATAAATTGTTCACCACAGAGTTTTCATTCTCTGTTTATCTTGATAAATTGACTGAAATCTATGAACTGTCCCTTACGAGTTTGCTTGTCGTTTGCACTTGTTTTCTGTCTGGTTTCCTTGGCCGTTTTGGGACGTTAACGTAAGTCTATAAAGTGTGAGGTGTTTCTATTGGTGTAGTTTGTCCCATTGGTGCTTGAACACTAGGAGTCATTGTTTAGTTGTGCATGTGTTGTATTCACAGATCATCTGTTCTGTGCTTAGCAGATACTGTGCTCATCAAATGAAATTCCACAAGGAATGCAATTTGATTGAGGCTGATGGAAAAAGAAAGCTAAACATTGTGGTTTACAGCAAATACTTGCTGTGAAGTAGTGATATCACTTTGCTGTTTCTAGTGTTTTATAATTTTCTTTTACGTGTCTCTTCTGCTTTTTAGCCATTCAAGGCTTTTCTCCCACAAGGAAGATTCGCAACTTCGAGGAGGCGCGTGGCCTAGACAGGATAAACGAGAGGATGCCTCCGCGCAAAGATGGCCAGCAGCCAGATGGAACCACAATCAACACCAACACCCCCAACAAGAACGGCACTGACGGATAGGCAACTGAAACACTACCCTGTCATCTTCACACAACCCACACCACCTGAGTCATAGCCCCAACTGCTCTTTTTCTCTCTCTCTCTCTCGCTCTCGCTCTCTCTCTCCTCTGCTGAAACTGCCTGTCCATCTTCTGCTCGCCCACAGCCGGGCAGCGAATGGACGCAGACACATCAGTGGATAAAAACAAAAGGATCGCCAGCTGCTCAAAAAAAAGACAAACACATGATGTGACTATTTTGGGGGGGGGTATTTATTTAAAGTAAAAAAATATTAAGATATATTGTGTTTTAGCAAGAAATCACTGAATGAAGACATTTTACAGTTGAAATGTATTCTGTACACTGAACCTATTCATGTCAAAATGATTTAAAAAAACAAAACAAAAAAAAAAACAACTTTATAAATTTGAGTTGGTACTGATAGATGAAGCCCAGGAGTTATCCAGGAGTTTTAGTCATGTTAAATTTGTTTTTTAAATTGTTGTTCTCCGTGTGTTTGATAAGGGAAAAGTACAAATGCTGAGGCCTCGATAGCCTCGTTTGGATCTTGCAAGATTCTTGCCAAGACACTTTGGGCACTTGAGGTTCTACATAGAGTGCAGTGTATGCCTATATGTACATCAGTCGAAAGATAAATTACATATGTATTTAGAGGTTGGGGAAAAAAATATGAAGGGAATTCAATTCTGTCTTACCTAATATTAATAATTTAAAAAAGTAAAAATTTATACGCAAAGACTTATGGTCTTATTTATATATTTCGAATGAATCCCTAAAGATGATTGATATTTGTAAAGTATTTTGTTCACTTCCAGAGGAACAATTTCCTGTATTATGATTTGTAAATGACACGGTTAAAATGAAGGACTAACTCTTTGTGTGCAATGATAGTTTGTGTTTCTGGCTGTCTTGTGCTGGTTACGACTTGTGTTCACTTGATGGCAGCTAGGAAGTAC
>VUQI01024700.1:24992-45086 GCA_015106735.1 Paratilapia polleni | reverse complement strand
GTTTCCTCTCTTTTTTTTTTTTTTTTTTTTTTTAACTTTGTTATGTGTTTGTAACCACTCATATGTAGCGTCTTTATCTAGTATATAACCCTGAGTCTGGTTCTGTCTGAGGTTTCTTCTTGCTGAAAGGGAGTTTTTCCTCCCCTTTGTTGCCAAGTGCTTGCTTGCTCAAGGAGGAATTGTTGGGTTTCTCAAAATAATACTATAAGGTCTTGACCTTACGCATTATGCCCTGAGATGACTTATGGCATGTTTTGGCGCTATATAAATAAAGCAGATTCGAACTTAATAATTTAAAGCAGCCAGGGGAATTTGAAGCAAGGAACCAAAAATATTCCAAAATAAATACTGAAATAAAATACAGCTAACATGGTACTTTTGCTGTGTAAATGTTAAAGTTGCAGTGCACCTCATGACTATCAGTTTCACTCTTGGAAATAGATGCCTTGGAGCTTTGTGTGTAGGAGACAGGGAATCTGTCCGCTGGCGGCAGCCAGATGTACTGTACGTGGCTGTAACAACTGAACAAAACTGCAGATGAATTATTAATGCGCATTTGTAAGCTTGGATAAACGGTGTTTATGTGATCATATCTAATGCATGTCAGTTCCGATGCCTTTCACACACATTTACTGTAGCCAGTTCATAAGTTATACTGTTATGAATTATTTGACCTCTTGTGCATGTTACCCATGGTACAGTTTACATTGTCACTCTTGCACTGTGGATGTGTGTACTGATGTGGGTACAGTGTCTACACAAGTTGCGGCCGGTCTTCACGGCAGAGTGCTGATGAAGGTGGTCAGGTGGAGGCCGAGCTGTCAAACACAGAAACAGTTTAGAGGCTACATCTGTCACAGTTGTGTCAGAGCACTCAATGCGCAGCAGGCGAGAGGGAAATAAGGGCGAGAAGCCATTTTACAGCACAATGCCCCGCTGTTTATACACCACTCAGAGGCTGTTCAGCTGGAATGTGACTGGATTTTGACAAAATTATTGAGCTCCAAAGACTACAGCTCTGAACATTTATTTTAACCCATATACTCCCCCCAATGCCAGAAGCCACCGAGTTGAAAGGGAGAACCATAAATCATAGGCTACTGAGGTGAGATGTCAGCTAAGCAGACCTACGAGTAAAAAATGGAGACGATGCTAAAGCTCAGCCGGTGTCTTAAAGATGTGAAAACATGAATGGTGGTAACTTCAATCAGTTTACACATCAAAATCTTTATATAAGCCTCGGAGGGTACTACTGTGTATTTGATAGTATATTTATTGTGGTGCGGTTGTCAGAAGGCTTTTGTGGAAAACAAGAAATTTGCTAATTACTTCATTAAGATGGAAATTCTGGTGATTTATTTGAATAATTGCCAATGCACCTGTTGCACTTGCACTTGTTGGCATATTTTTTTTTTTCTTTCAAAATTGAATTCAGGCACTATAATTAATTTCGAATCACTTCACATACATGTTCTTCTGCAGCTGAAAGTATTTCCTACAATAAAAAAAAAAAATACATGCTCCTGTTTTAGTAATGGTTTTAGTAACGGTTTCCAAAACTACAGCTGATTTAGGAGATTGTGTGAGTTTAAAAATGTATATATTGTTGACACAAAGATTTATTTACAGGAACCAAGAGTTGTGGGGCTAATAGCCACAGACAGGCTGGAGAGCTTGCAAAATACTAAGAGATACACAAAGCTGTTATTACTGTTTTTGCATGTGATTCATTGATGACACCTTTGAAATCCATCAAATTATAATAAAAAAATGCAATGTGAACTCTCTTTATTTTTTTTAAACTAATCCTAATTTACTGTCATACACCGCTACACCCCACATGCCAAATACACCAATTCATACAATGACCGTACCCTCTGTGATTCACTTGTTTTTGTCTTTGTTTTATAAAGCTCATCTTGTGATGTTTTATTCTAAGTACACTGATGTACTGTTAAAATCTAAAGCCTTGTTATGTTTTTATTCCCCTGACACTGGATTGATATGAAACTTTAATGATCTCTGTGTGGAAACTGGGTCATTGCAGCAAGTGTGCCTACACTATAGAAAAAGGCAGAGCACTGCGAATAGCACAAGTAAAATCTGAAAATATAGCCTTATATGCATAATGAACAATATACATATTAATTAACATAGATTGTGGAATATGTGCACATTATGTAGCATGTACTGCAGATGGAAGCATGATGGAAGATGTTTGTCATTTCCTGTTTATCCTGCTGCATATTTTACCATAAGTAAGTGATGTGTGCAGTTTTTGTTCTTGTTCATTGTTTGTAATTATTTATATTTTCTTTCACTTTTGTATTCAAACTTTTGCAGTCTCAAACGTTCACATCTTTTCCACCTCTGCCTCTCTCAGATCTGCATGAGATGTCAACCCTCCCACATGTTCTGAGGTGCTCTCTATCTGTCTTTCTTTTTTGGCTTGTTGCTTCTTTTCTTTTTTATTTGGTTAATCTCTTTCCCGTGGGTTAATGGATTAATTTTTGCAGTTGAATATGGATCTAGGACCTCCCAGACACCTCTTGTCAAACTATATAAAATCAGGGCTCGACTGTCTTGTTAGATGCTTCTCTCTTTTTCTCTCTCTTTTCAAGCTTTTTCCTGTTTAAGAAACAATAACAAAAAGTGAAATTACTGGCTGAGATGTGTGACTATAGCTTAGCTGTTGTTTCAGAACCATGGACAGCATGTTTAGCATGTAGGTGCTGCACAGCGTTGCCACTGTGACATTACCCATTGGTTTGTGGACCATCATTTTAAAGCTTTGGTATTTTGACCATAGCCATCATGTTTCTCTTTTAAACAATAGGTCACAAGCAACCAGTGGATTTAACAATACACTTTATTCCACTTGCACAGGTCTAGAGACTGCTTGGCAACCCTCTGGCAACCACCTGTTGCTGGGGAAAAATGTGTATTCTCCAACCAGATGCAAGTGGTTGCTGGAGGTTGCTGCCAGTTTCTAGGTGAAATAGGTTGCAAAGAGGTGCTGCACCGAAACCCTCTTTGTGATTGCTGATCGCTACCAGTTTGCCATGGTCGCCCGTACTTTGCATGGAAGTAAAAGCTGCGTCTCTTAAAGTGTGTTGGTCGCAGCGGTAAGGCACGACTTTTAATGTGAAGGTGAATGTTCTCCGTTTCCAGTTTGCATTGCCGTTTTTTTCAAGTTTCACTACTGCTCAGCGAGCAGTTGGCAAATGTTTGCAGACAAGTTGGCATCTTCCATGCAAACTACGGGCCACCGCAGCAATCTGCTAGCAACCAAAGCAGTCAAATGGAGGTTTTTGGTGCAGCACCCTCTTTGCGACCAATTTCACCTAGCGACAGCCAGCAGCCTCCAGCAATCACTCGCCAACAAGTCAGGAAACATACATTGTCCCTAGCGACAGGAGGCTGCTTTTGTGGCTCCACAGAAAAAAAAGAAATTTCTCTGACTGAAGTCTTACTCTAAATGGGACCATGCTGTATTAAATAAGACTTGAGACTAGAAATTTAGATCATGAACTCATTAGGAAAGTCTTTGCTGAGTTATTGAATCAAGAAATCATTTTGCCACTAGAGGAGTTGCCTCCTGCTGGCCATTAGAAAAAAAAATGTCTGTTTAAAAACATTCAATGCAATGCAAAAAAAGATAGGCTACATCCATCTTTTATGTACAGTCTAGAGTGACAAGACTGAAATGGAGCAGCGGAGCCCAATAGACAGACAGACACTAGTTCAGTTGCCTCACCTGCTCACTTTTCTTTAAATAGAACTTTTAGCCCAAATTGGATTTTCACCCAATTGTTACAATCCAGACAGAACTGAAATGACAAAGAGGTAAGAGAGAGAGGGAATGCTGCAAGCTCTAAACAGATGCTTCTACATGCCTGCCCCTGCTGATTATGAATGATTATTGTGGATTCTGTTATATTTCTTTTTTTTTTTTTTTGTGAATAAGAAATATAGGCACAAGTATTTTCAGCTAGCACAGGCAATTCCTGTTCCTGTAACCATGTTTTTTTAATGTGCTCCATGGCATTTTCTCTCCCTCGACACACCAGAGCAGCACCCTCTCTGTGTTTTGGGACTTCACTATTGACAAAATAAGCATTGGGTACTTATTTCTGGATAGGGTTTTATTCAGACCCAGGTCAACTGGTTCATGTTCTCATTTGCTGGACAGTTGTCTGTGTAAGGAGAAAAAAACACTACATCAATAGCCTTCCAGGGTTAATGGATTATTTTTGTCAGGAGGAACAGACTACTTTTCAAAACTTTTAACTTGTAAATGTAAGCTTTTTGTCTTTATTTATAATTAATTTAGGCTTGTAAGGCTAGCAGGTGCGGTGTGCTGTGGCTGAGTTAATCTAGAGATAGATTTTTCTTTCCTTGTGACCATTCATTTGGCTGAAGAGTAGTTATGATTTTAGTCAACCAGGAGTGTCTTTGGTCAACTGTGGCCCTACTCCTGGAGGCTCTTGTGCTCTTCAGATGGGGTCAGATCAGCTCTAGGTAAAAGAAGTGAAGAGTCCTCTCTTCTATGGGAAAAATAACAGGGCGTGGTCAATAGGTTTTTCCCTGTGGCCTGATTGTGATATACAATATGATTGACTATAGATTTCCCTCTAAATATTCGCACAGTCAATAAAGATATGACTTTTGCAAAACCTCAACTGCAACTCGATTTCCTGATGGCAGTTCAAAGCAAAGGTTTAGCTGCTGATGTTTCCTAGCAACCATTTTTTCAAAGTCTCTACTAACTAAGACATTTCAGGTTATAATAGTGCAACCCAATTAGGCTGATTGGAAATAGCCATCACTTAAAACTTAAAAGGACCTAGAAGTTCAAACTTAGAAATGATTTGTCAGAGGCTGAAACAACTGTTTGGAGTATTTCTGTCGTTTGTGTCAGCAGCAGCTTAACCAGAAAGGATTCACAAGTTTGAGATGGGATTTTTAAAAGCTTTGGAACTGGGTGAGAAAAAAAGTCATTTGATTGAACTTGAGAAAAGAGAGAATTGCGCTGCCTGCTGGATATAAATAATTAAAACTGTCTTTCCAGCAGATATAATATTATAGCACTCTATTATACACACACAGGCTGCTGCTGGCACTCTGGCACAAACACCTTAGACATAGTAAATAGTCTGCACTTATGCAGCACTTTTTAACCTTAGGTTCTACAAAGCTCTTTACATCGTGCTTCTCAGTCATCCCAACATATTCACCCACTAATGGCAGCATAACTGTCTCTTGCCCAAGGACATCTCGGCATGTGCAGGGGGCAGGGATCAAACTACTAACAACCCAATCCATCACTTGAGCCATAGCTTGATCATCTCCTCCTTTTCTTGTTTTCTGTTCAGTTGTATTTCCACCTCTTCTCTGATGTTCTTTTCCTGTCCTGTTGCACGGACCTACACACTAACAGCTTCACTGGTGCTAAAATTATTTGTGTATTTCCTCCTTTAATTGTAGCTCATTTGGACTTTTAACTCATTTATATTAATGCAAATATGAAATGCAAATGAAGTAATATTTACCTTTTTGGTGTTTGTTTTATGTTTCATTTTCAAGCCTCACTGTTGCTGCCTTCACCTGCAGTTTCACACTAGTGCATTCCTTTTGAACTACAGAAGGCCTCGTGATAGGTGTGTAATCACAAAGCAGTAACCTCCAGGGCAGAAAAATGAAGCCAGCGTGTACGTGCCAGTTACTTTAATGGGTGCTTGAGGCTACTTGTGAAAGTGATCCAATCCCCATAGAATCTAATGTTAAAATGCCTGGTACGAAAATTGGTTTTGGTCTATGAAGCTAATTTCCTGCTTCATAACAACCCAAATCATCTAAATGCCAATATTAAGGCTTCAAAATGCAGAGTCCTGAAACCAGTGGGTGACGCCACGCTGGCTACATACACCAATCAGGCATAACATTATGACCACTGACAGGTCAAGTGAATAACACTGATTATCTCTTCATCATGGCACCTGTTAGTGGGTGGGATATATTAGGGAGCAAGTGAACATTTTGTCCTCAAAGTTGATGTGTTAGAAGCAGGAAAAATAGGCAAGCGTAAGGATCTGAGCGAGTTTGACAAGGGCCAAATTGTGATGGCTAGACTCCAAAACTGCAGCTCTTGTGGGCTGTTCCCGGTCTGCAGTGGTCAGTAGCTATCAAAAGTGGTCCAAGGAAGGAACAGTGGTGAACCGGTGACAGGGTCATAGGTGGCCAAGGCTCACTGATGCACGCTGGGAGCTAAGGCTGGCCATGGTACAACATGTATAAGGTTTGTGTCACTGATTCATGGTAATAGCAATTATTGACACTTTTCCTTTCCTGGCATCACAAGACCCAACCACAAATGCTGATTAATCTGCAGATTTGTCTCTCTTAAGTTTCAATATTCAGGGGGTGTTATCAACAGGTGCAATTGCTCTGGACACAATAAGAAAGACCTTCAATCATGAAACATGATGTAGTAAAACTGCTGTCAGATTTGTTTGGTTCCCAGTCTAACTGTTCCTTTGAGATCGAGTAAAATATTGTTTTTGTGTCTGTTTCATTTCTATTGTTTATCTGCAAATCTGAACACACAAAAAATCTGTTAGAGGAGATAAAAGAAAGATAAAAATTGCAAGTGTTCAGAATGTTCCCAGATTCATTTACTGCACCTCTAGGAGAACAGTAGGACTTTTTCCCGTTAAACATAGCTCTAATACAGCTTGTAATTTCATTTTCTAAGGAAGCATTATGCATCGTTTCCCTATCGTTGCCTCCTCACAGAAAGAAAGCTGATAATAACTTCTCATCACCCTTTCTTTCTGTCTCTTGGAAGCTTTATTTGGTTTTAGATCCCACAGCTAAGTGCTTCTGCTGTTAAGATCTCAGACTTGGCCTCATGTTTCCTGTCATTTCTATAGGCTCTCCGCTTGCTGCTGTTGTGCTAATGCTGTACAGTAATGGAAACATACTAGTATAGCTAGTATTGCTACTCCAGTCAGTCCCTGCTGGCTGCAGGCCTCATTAAAGCTATGGAGAGCTCAATGGCCTGTCACACCACATCTCTCTGCCAATTTATCGGGGAGGTGAGGGTGACCATTGTTGCGTTGTTGTGTGCGAGAGAATGTGCGCTAGGGTATCAGTAGGTCACCGTGTTAGAGATGTTCATTGTCTGTCTCGTTTTACTGTCTTCATTTCATCTTGTATCAGACACTTTGGCCTTCATTGTCAGACAGAAGCTTAACAGCATCATTACACTGAATATTTCTATGTTTCAGTGATGGTATATGAATGTTTTAATGGAAAAAAGTAATGGAAAAGTGGCTGAAATTGCTAGTAAAGGTTCACATATGGAGAGCATCAGTTGTTCAGTCTCCCCATCCATGCTCACAATAGATGGTAATTTATGCTGTGGATAAATAAACTGTTGACTTTTTACTTTTGCGTGTCTCCTTTGCAGCCTGTCAGAAAGTCCTTGCATTTTTTGGCATTTTTTATCTTATTAGAATTCCCTGCAGGCCTAATCCAAGGACGCTCTTGTTCTCCAGGTGGATCATTTCAGCTGTCAGACCACATTCCTGCAGGAAACATTGTAAACAACACGTGAGTAGAGTGACAGAGAGAACTGCTTCAGTGACAATCAGGAGAAGAAGGAGGGTTTTTGTTGTTTAAAATTAGAAAACCCAGAATGCATAAAGGACAATGCAGCATCCATTGTTATACATTTACTGTGCTTAGAATTAATATCCTACTAGCTAAACAAATCTCTCAAACTCATCAGATTTTAAAACTACATTGATTAAGCTGGCATGGTCCCAAACTCTTTTAGCCCTTGGCACCTCAGTGGATTGATCTTTCTTTTTTACTGGAAACTCATTTTCTTTTCTTTTTATTTTTTCTGATGGAGCCTCAAATTCTCCTTCTTAACTTCATCTTTCACCTTGACTTCGAGCGAGCGGGTAAATATTTCTTAACATACAAATATTAGATGGTGACGCTTGAACCACTGCACATTATTAGGGCTCATTTTCACCCTGATGTGAACTTGATAACTGCTTTTATATGTCTAGACTGTCTTCTTTTGATTACAAAAGGTACCATCATCAGCCAGCATGCATTATCTTGTAAACCCATTTAAGTCTCTTGCCTCCCAAATGAGAACCAGACCAGTCTAGGCCATCATAATAACAGTAATCATAACCTATGGAACAGGTATCTAATGTGGGAAAGCCATTTATGCTTTGAATTGGGTATAAAACCTGCCTGAGTATTACACTTTTAAAAACGCTGGGGCAATTGATATTCAGGCTTACCTGTAAAAGGACCCAATACATTACCAGTACTGAAACAGAAAATTAAACCACTTTTTAACTGACTAACTCAATATTTGTTTGGAAGTAATGTGTCACATGACAACATAGAGTCATGGTGAAAAGAAAGCACACCCTCTATAATTTCTAAGGTTTTACATATCAGGACATGATAATTTGACCTAATTTTAAGACCTGCCAACACATGACATATTACACTATGTTGAAGCTAAGCGAAATGCAGAAGCAGTATGTGGAAAACTAAGTACATACTTACTGCTTCTATAGGAATTAAGAGGGTAAGTAGCAGCCAGGTGCTGCTAATCAAATGTACTTGATTAATTGATCATCAGTAAGTGTGAGCACCTCTATAAAGGCAGACGTTTTGGCAGTTTGCTGGTCTGGAGCATTCAGGTGTGCGTTAACACAATGCCAAGGAGGAAAGACATCATGAAAGTCATGATCTTAGAGAAGCAATTGTTGGATCAATCTGGGAAGGGTTATATGGCCATTTCCAAACAATTTGAAGTCCAACAGTCTACAGTGAGAAAAATTATTCACAAGTGGAAAATATTCACAAACATTCAAACATTCACACAATCTTTCCAGGAGAAGACGTTTTGGCAGGATCTAGAGCATTCAGGTTTGTGTTAACAGAATGCCACAATCTTCCCAGGAGTGGATGTCACAGCAAATTCTTTGGATAGAAGAGACCAAAGTGGAGATGTTTGGCCATTTTGCACAGCGCCATGTTTGGCGAAAACCAAACACAGCATATCACCACAAACACCTCATACCAACTGTCAAGCACGGTGGTGGAGGGCTGAAGATCTGAGCTTGTTTTGCAGCCACAGGACCTGGGCACCTTGCAGTCATTGATTTGACCATGAACTCCTCTGAATACCAAAGTATTCTAGAGTGAAATGTGATGCCATCTGTGTGACAGCTAAAGCTTGACTCAAACTGGGTCATGCAACAGGACAATGATCCCAAACACAAAGCAAATCTACAACAGAATGGCTGAAAAAGAAAAGAATCAAGGTGTTGCAGTCAAAAGTCCAGTCAAAGTCCAGACCTCAACCTGATAAATTGCTGTGGCAGGACCTTAAGAGATCTTTGCATAAATGACTACCTGTGAACCTCAATGAACTGAAGCAACGCTGTAAAGAAGAGTGGGCCAAAATTCCTCCACAACAATGTGAGAGACTGATAAAGTCATACAGAAAATGATTACTTCTACTATTCTACTATTGCTGCTAAAGGTGGTTCTACAAGCTATTGGATCATGGGGTGTCATCAGTTTTTCACACACTTCTGCATTTTGGCTTAATTTTTGTTAAATAAATAATAACATGGTATAATATGTCATGTTGTATTGTTCATCTCAGGTTATATTTACCTCTTTTTAAGACCTGGTAAGGACTAGGTAATTTTCATTATGTCCTGATGTGTAAAACCTTAGAATTGACAGAGAGTGTACTTTCTTTTTACCATGACTGCAAAAACATCATGGTATGAAAGAGGCCAGTTGTAGTTGGATAAATCTCTTGAAGCTGTTTATAGAGATCAGAGCTAAAAGACAGTGGCAGCGTAACTGTAAAGGTGGCAAGGAATACAACTTGAAATGAAGGCTAATGTTGCTCTTTAACTGCTGGATGAAGAGCAGTTTTGCTATTTTGGCTTCAGACATGATGATATGCCAGTTTTGTTCACAGACAATCAATTCCCAGGGAAGCACATTCTTCTGTTTGGTGTCCATGCAACAAGAAAGTCTATATAATGAGGTAGGAGAGTTGATTGTGGTGTAAATCATATTCCTGTTTGGAAGCTGTGTGGTTTGCACTTTGTTCTACAGTGTTTTTTCCACTCACTGTTTGGTTAGATTTAGGCCCCAAAACTACTTGGTCACAGCAATAACCCACTTGTGTGATCTTCCCCCAAGTCCTCAAAAGAGTCACATAATGCAGGCTTAAAGTGACCTATTTTGAGATGTGGTCACTTTCTTTTTCTTGAAAGAGTGTACAAGTTTAATCATTTTCAGAGGGAATCTGTATAAGGTTGCACAAAAAGACAGCAAAACAACCTATCTTCAGTTGGGGTGATCTACAGACAGCCAGTTTTCCTGACTTGTAATATGTTGTATGAGTCAAGCTAAAAAAACAAGAAGTACACAGTAGCACAACTAATGAACAGGCAACTATGTGTAATACAGGTGAATCTGCCCTTAAATAATTTTATTGCATTTATGGAACAATAGTCTGTGCACATATTTCTAACTCACTGAAAAAGATGTGATGACCCAACAAGCAGTTACAGGATTATAGTTTCATGGTGGGAATGATTTACTTGTAATGTGGGAATGACAAATCAGAGGAAAAAAGCACATTTGAAAGAATATTTTTTCTCCCCTCCTCCTGAGTTATTCCTGTACCACAGAAAAACACCCACAGCTGCCTTATAATCTCATTTGAAGCGTTCTGTTTATTTCTGAGGAGGAAATCTGTTTAGTTTTTTTTATGGTGTTGCCGCTGGTTAAATGTGAAGCAAATGACTGTCACATCCAGCGTTTCTTGATCTTACGGGAATATTTTTATGTTGGTATTCTGTGTTTCAAGTGCAGAAAGAAGAAAATAAATAAGGTGACTCTGGGAAGCAAGTCGTACATACACTGATGGAAATATGCTGCAAAAGAGACGAATACAACCAGGAAATCTGTTAAAAATTTAAAATAAAAAAGAAATCGTGCCTATCGGTAGGTCATAAAAAATGATGTGACTACATTTTGAATACCTGTGTAGGAAAAAAGAAAAAGGGAAAAAAACTACTGTATATGGTTGAATCTGAAAATTAAGAAGACTTGTACAGCTGGGAATTATTTAAAACAATAAAAAATCATCTAAGGTCCACAAACTGCCTGTGAAAAGCAACATCTACTGACCAAAAGATTACAGGACTGCTGAAGACAGTGGGGAAGAGTGCTTTTTTTTTCCAGTTTCAAACTGATATATGCATTTCTTTAACATTACATTAATTTTTGTAACGGTGCCAACCAAGTTCTAATTTCAACACAAACCATGAGCTTGGCACAAAACACAATGAAGCTGTTGAAGTTCATCTGAACTTATTGGCTTTTTCATTTCTCTTTAAGTGGCTTTTATATTTGTGTGTATGATTAGCAGCTCTAACCACTGTGAGCAGTGTAACACACTTGAATCTCCAACTGGACTAGGTACCACATTTTGACACGGAGGAAGAATGGGTGGAATTAAAAAATAAAATTTAGAAAAATCTATATTTCTGGTTGTGCTGCATTGATTTTCTTTTTTCACCTGTTCACCACAAGTCCAGTAAGTGCAATGCTAAATTGGTCGAGTGCACTCACACCCACAGCGTGCACAGTGATACGCTTGGTTTATCTTGTCTTGTTTTTACAAGACAAGATAAACGTCTTTGCACAAAAGCTGTTCGTAGCAATGAAAATCAGCAATTTAAGCATATGTGAAAACCAAGCTGCGAAAATGAATGAGAATTTGCTATTTAAAAAAAAATTATCTGTTTAACATTAATATCACAATCACATGCTTGCTACTGAGAGACAATGTTATAGCTGAGGCACAAGTCTTTCAGGTCAGAAGGAGAGCAGAGTTTGGAGAACAACCGGAGCATGGACTTTTTCTGACCTGTAAAAAGTTTCTTCTTTTAAACATGAATATACAAGTGGAGAATAGAGGAGATGGTGTGGTAGTTAATTATGTAACAAAAGCTGATTTATAAGACTCTCTGCAGTAAAAATGAAAAAGATGAAACATGTTTTTGTGTTGCTGCAAGGATGCTACCATTATAATGCCTGGGTCATTTTTCAGTGTGCAGGGTTGTCCAGGGTAGTAGATTTTAACAGAAGTTTTTCAGGGTCTGAAATAGACACCATGAGGCAGTAGCATCATAGACTCATCTCTTTGTTAGCCAAGAAAATGCAAAAGCTTGTTTTATATCAAAATGTCTGAAATGAAAGTCTATAACCAGCACTTTTACAAAGGACATGAATTCCTGTGTCCTGTGTGACAGTGCTGTAATTTCAAAGTTGCCATTGTAGGTAGATAAAGCATGGCTCTGGGTATTGATGAGTCCTTACCCATTTCACAGTAAGGCATGACTATTTTCGGCCACTCTTATGTTATATTATGTGTCTTTCTAGTTTATGAACATCACCTCAGATGCTATGAATTGTTAATAGCAGCATGTATCCAAATTGCAGCGAGAAAGGTGCTAGCTAAAGATGTAAGACATGTAAGTTTGGTTTCACTCATTGTTCTACACAAATATCCAATTATTTCTTAAAGCAGACACAATATTAACTAAACCACAACCTTTTCTACAAAGAAAAATTGCTTTTAATAAAATCCATTTGACCACATGTACAGGTAGTAGGAAAAACAGTAATGAAACACATTTAAATACATTTATTCAAATAGTGTATATACCATATGAAAAAAATGGCATAGCCACCATGATATTGCCCATCGGGTTGTGTACTACCATTCTGAAGCCTTGAGTTTTGCATTTTGGTGGGTACCTATGGAAACTGCAGAAAAACTTGACAATAGCAAATAAGGTGATCCCTATCCATGCAGTAAAAAAATATATAATACAAATAATACAATGTACCATTTTAAAATTAACAAATTTTCCGTATATAATTTTTTATGGATTTCTTTCCATATTTTTTTTAACCACACACCATTTTTTTTTTTTTTTACCATTTACCATTTATGGCAACCTCAGTGAAAAACGGATAATGAACTGGCAGAAAATTACCAGGACATTTTCCGTTTTTTTTACGGTTTTTATTTTTTATTTTTTACAGTACACATTGGACACTGTGGATGATCACAGAAAAAAAGTTTGCACAGTATAAAACCTATGTGGGATTATGTTGTGAATGCATGGACACATTATAAATATAGGTAAGTATAAGTATTATAGTAAGTGAGCTAACAATACTTTTACTGAGAAAAATGTGTTGAGTAACTTCAAGTTACCTCAGTGCTTTGTGTAGTTTAAAAGCCACTGAGATGCTGCTTTAGAGAAATTTATAACTGACTTGTGCTTCAGTGAATGCTCCATTACCAAAAGTTCCATTTATTTAACTATAATTCAGCATACCACTGCTGATCCAAACAATTGCCCACACTGAGGCATGGTAGCCCACACAAGAAAAAAACAAAACAACAACACAACAGAAAATGTACTGGTACATTATACATTTTTTTATTTTTTTATTTTTTTTGGTAAATGCTAAATTTCAATGCGTGGTTAAAAAATACAGAAAAACATCTGTAAAAGATTAATGTGGAAAATGTCTTCATTTTAAAACAGTACATTGTACTGTATTTTTACAGATTTTTATTTATTTATTTATTTTAATAGTGCAATCAGTTTACATGCTGGTAAAAAGCTGTTTACCTTTTTACTAACTGGCAGCACCTGAAGGTGGTCTACACTTCCCACCTTAAAGCCAAGGCTCAGTTAGAAAGTAAACAGATAGGAGCACCACCTGAGGAGTATATACTAAGAAGCAAGTTCACTATAGCCAAACTTTCAGAGATAATGGGTATCAAGACAGTGGTTAACTTTCTTAATCAAATTTCTCTGTTAACCCAGGCCTTCTGCTTCAGGCTCTAGTCGCGCTCACATAACAGGGGTGTTTGACACGTCATTTCAGTCTTTTTCCACACAAAATATACCAAATGAACGCCGCCTACTCCAATCAGAAACATTGTCAGATGAACGGGTGATAAAGATGTATAAAGGACAGCAAAATGAAACACTGTTGCTGCAAATAGGAAAAGTTAATATATTTATTTTACCACTTGGTGTACTCTCAGTGCTGCTGTTTATTTCTAATGTGCCAGCTGCACATTAGAGCTCTGAAACTTTAAACATTAAAGGTTCCTCAGTGTGCTCAGGTCTTACTCTCTCCCATAGCTTAGTGAAGGAGATGTGGAAATCACGTTAGTTTGTTGCCAGATCAAAGTGAATCTAAAATATAAAACATTGTGAATAGAGTTGAATATTCTTGTTGATAAATGGCCTACAAATGTAACTGATCAATTTTCTAATCTGTGTTCTAGCAGCTGTAATTCCCACAGTGTAAAGAAGACTCAGCAGCAGATTAGAACCAAGCATAAATATATTTATATATTTTCTGCATCACCGATTACGCTAATCCCTGTGACAAACAGCAGTGCTTCATTCAGTGTTTTTAGTAAGATACAGCTCAACAGGTTGCATATATAAAACATATTCCTTTAGCAGAGAATCTATAAAGCACTTTGAGCAGACTGTAAATAAGAGAATCTGTGAAAATGTGGTGCTTCCAGCTGGTTTTAACTTTTTTAACCAGGTAATGTCACCATATGTTAAAACTCAACATGACTTTAAACTTGGCATACCTTGGTAACCCATTATTCTTGCTTTGTAGTACAGCCATCTGAGCACTGTTCCAGAAAGCAGGTCTAAAAAACTCTGACTTGATTAAATCTAAGATGGATACTTTGATTTTTTTGGTTCCACAACAACTGATCTGAGGTAGTTTAGTCAACTCTGAGTATGTTTACCATGAATTTAAGAGAAAAAAAAGATTTATTTTAATCCAGTGGACGGAGGAATATGAATGTAAGTCAGTGTGGATCTCGATGTTTTTTTAAAAACAGGATAGCACAAAATGGTTATGTATATCAGCATCTGGATTACTACCAAATTTTACTTTCGAGTTTTACATTTAATTACGCAGCTGTAACCTGACAGGGACAACATGCAGGTAAAAATAAAAATGTTTATCAAACAGATGAGACAGTTTGCTTATGATCTGTGATATTAGTCAGACCCAGTAAGACAGATTTTGGTCATTTGCAGTGCAAAAGATGTTGAGGTTCAACTTGAAACTTTCAGACATACATTTCAGAATATTGCTCAACAGCATTTAATGACTGTGTTTCAACATGTACATATTTCAGCATAAAATGGTGTCAGAACACATTCAGGCTGTTTGCAGGTTGGATTCATTATCTCACTTTAGTCCAGAGTCTTAAAGACATTTCACACTATTTCACTGAAATATTAACATCATCTCCAACAAGACACATTTGTCCATCAGTGTGGCCAGTTACTACGAATGACTGATCACTAATCAGTGTTGTACGTGTTTAAGCTTCATACAGTACACCCCATGATTCAATATCTTGTAAAACCACTTTTAGCAGCAATAACTTGAAGGGATTGTTTTTCTTCATCTTTATCAGTCTGTCACATTGTTGTGGAGTCATTTTGGCCCACTCTACTTTACAACGTTGCTTCAGTTCACAGAGGTTTGTGGGGATTCGTTTATGCACAGCTCTCTTAAGATCCCACCACAGCATTTCAGTTGGGTTGAGGTCTGGACTTTGACTGGGTCATTCCAACACCTTGATTCTTTTCATTTTCAGTCATTCTGTTGTAGATTTGCTGCTGTGCTTAGGATCATTGTTCTGCTGCATGACCCAATTTGGGTCAAGCTTTAGCTGTCAGACAGATGGCATCACATTTCACTCTAGAATACTTTGGTAACAGGTATACATGGTTGACTCAATGACTGCAAGGTGCCCAGGTCCTGTGGCTGCAAAACAAGCCCAAATCATCCCCCCTCCATCACTGACAAAATGCTGACAGTTGGTATGAGGTGTTTGTGCTGATATCCAGTGTTTGGTTTTCTCCAAACATGCCAAGCAATTCCACTTTGGTCTCATCTGTCCAAAGGAGATTGTTCCAGAAGTCTTGTGGTTTGTTCAAAAGCAACTTTGCAAACCTAAGCTGTGCTGCCATGTTCTTTTTAGAGAGAAGAGGTTTTCTACTGGGAACCATTCCAAACACACCATACTTCAGTATTTTTATATAACTGTACTGTCATGAACTTTAATATTTAACCTGCTAACTGAGACCTGTAGAGTCAGTTTCTTGGAGCAATGCACGGTCTGACTTAGGGGGAATTTGCTGTGACATCCACTCCTGGGAAGATTGTGGCATTGTATTAACACACACCTGAATGCTCCAGACCAGCATGCTGCCAAAACTTCTGCTTTTACAGGTGACGATCACTTGCTGATGATCAGTTAATCAAGTGCACTGATTAGCAGCGCCTGACTGCTACTTACCCTCTTAGTTCCTATGGAAGCAAAAAGAGTGTACTTAGTTCTTCCACAGGACTGCATAGACTCATGTGAAAACGTTCTTTTTCACACGACTACAAACACTGAAATCACAGTTACAAAGACTTGTGCAAATACTTGTGTTAATATTAACTGCATGAACGAGGAAATGAAACAGAAGCAGAAGGAGGAGTCTGAGAGAAAACCTGCCAGCAAGCAGGTTAGAGTCACAGACTCTGTCACCATGGTAACTGACACAGAGTTTAAGTTAGCACTTTTTGTGGAACAGAAAACCCATGAGTTGAGTTTCTCTCATCTGAGACCTAACAAACTCCTTTTTGTTAACGTAAACCTGCTTTCTGGAACAGGGCCCTGGTGGCTGGAGGTGGAAACACAAATGAACACAAAGCAAAAACAACATTTTATATAAGATTCATGTCAAGTTGAACCTTGAGTCTATCTTTGTGCAGCAGGCTCCATGCTGCAAAGGCAAATGAAGAAAAAAAAAAAAAGCTTTATTGAACTAATAACAAAAGAAACAATCCAGAGTATACAGAATACAATAATAAAACATATGACATTATGTGGACATCACTCTCCCCAGACCTCATACAATAATGCCTCTGGATATCATAGCTGCCTGTTAGTTTTTAATAAGCACATTCCTGTCCATGGTGGGTCATTAATAGCCTGAAAACAATAACAGTAGTCCAAAGAGTCCTTCCACATCCTGAGCCAAAGAGAGAAACACACAGGGAATGAATGTGTGAATATTTCAGTCAGCGCAGACGCATGCAGTAGGATTGAAAAGATGTATGCATAACTAAAAGAAAACCTTTCCCTAAAGGAAGAAAAAAAAAAAAACTTTGGAAAGAAACTGCAGCCTTGATAAAAACCAAGAGATAATGGTTTGGCAACAATGCAATAAAGAGAAGATTACACCATGGTGGGAACAGAGAAAGCCAGGGCAGATACCCGTGCTGTGACAAAGAAGAATATTTTCTAAGTTCCCTCCCTAGCTCAGACTGAATGCAGAGCACTGACAGGCCCTGAAGCAGCCATGGATCTGAATTTAGTTAACCTCAACAGAGACCTCCTGTCAGAGAAGCAACTATGGCTGAGATAGCCATGGAGCTGTTGCTGCTGGGCCGAGTAGGCCTGTACCAACAATCATCCTGACATCCCCTGGGTGTGTGACCCCTAAGCTGTGAAGGGTCCTTACTGCACACCGATCAGACTTTCCATATATAGCTCATAGGAGACAACTGTATCCACGAGTCCTAGCCTTCATTTATTGTGTCTTAACTGTACATGCATTCTTCATGAGAATCTCCACACACAGATAAAACCTGAAGGTCTCATGATCCGCTAACCAAACACCCCAAAGCTCAACTGTTTGCTTTTAAAATGAGTAAACAAAGACAGCTACGTCAGGGCAAATGCATTATTATGTATGTGTGGTATGTATGAATGTTTGTTCAGCTCATTGTGCATTCGTCTATCTTTCATTACTTCATTATAAATTAATCAAAACCAATCAGCCATTTTTTTTATGTGCATCCATTTTTGATGACAGATCACAGTAGGGTCTACCTGTGATAATGAATACATTTTCCTGTGGGTGCTTCACAATAAAAGCCACTGCGCGTTTATCAGCTTTTTATTAGGCAGCATGATGCTCAATATACTGACGATCACATTATTAAGCTGTGATATGGTGTAAAGGAAGCGAACAATAAGCAGTGAAGCTGCGTTCCTGTCCATTTATGCTAGATGATCAGAATCGATTGAGGAAGTTGCCACATAGTGATAAAAATCAAATGTCAATATTTTTAACAGCTAATGCAGGAAAAACAAGAAAAAAGGTCTGCCATGTGGGGAAATACTCATATTTGCTTTCATACTTGAAGGAACAGGGAGTAAAAGCTTAGCTTATCTTGGAAACAGGATGGAAAGCTTGCTTGGCTCCATCCAAAGGTAATAAAAGCTCCCTAATTAACTTGTCATATCTTGTTTGTTTAATCTGTACAAAAACCAAAGTATAAAATCAACAAGTTTTCAATCTGCAAAAACCACAGTTTGTTTTTTGCGTGCTATTTAAAAGTTTTGCTGCCCTGGAACATGGCCACACTTGCTGTTTCCCCCAGTTTCCATGTACAGATATGGGAGTGATATTTATCTTCTCACCTATCTCTTGCCAAGGAATCTTTCTCAAAATGTAGATTTCCATGCACTTCCTTCTGTGGGCTCTAATCTATGCTTTCTCATCTTCTTTCCCGTACGGCTTACCAAAACCTCTCCATGTGTTCATTTTCCCTCTGCCCATGACTCCTTATAATCTCCCTTTTTTGCTCTTTGTTTCTCTTCACTCATCCCTCCCTGCTTTTTCTATTCTGGATGGGAGGCTAAATTAGGGTGTAATTATAGTTGTCGGCTGTTGGCTGTGAAGCTCTAATGGATCAGAGCCTCTCCATATACTCAGTGATAGTCTGACTGAATCCAAATGAGAGCGGCTCCCAAGTGCTAACTCGATTCTCTGCACACACCTTAAACAAATCCAAGGCTGGAATTGGTACAAATGAGATACAGCAAATATTCCATGGTTGTGACATTTCCAGTGATTGTCAGTGTTGCTGCAGCAGGAGCTGTCGTTGTTCCATTCATTTCTGCTGTGAAGTTTGCATGCACTGTGCGGTATTTTGTCCCACAGCACAGCTTTGAATAATGAAGTAGTAAGAAAAGTTCATGATGAATTATTGTTGTCTGTGGAGTGGATTTCATGTCGGGTCATTAGAAGTACAGTATATTTCCATAAATAATGCCAGTCATTCATTTACACGGGAACGCGCATGCACACACACACACACACACACACATACAAACACGGTCATGCTCATTATCTCCTTAGAGCTGTCCCCATTTTCATTCCTCCAGCAGCAGAGGTTTGTGAAATCTCTCCTGGAAAAGCACAGCACCACAGAGGGCCGATCCTGACCCAGATTCATTTTCTCAATTGTTCAGAGGCAAGGCTGAGGCTTGGAGCTGCAAGTAAGCTGCAGGTAAACAATTCCTCCTCTTAAATACACCCTGGCATCTATCTTTTCACGCATTTTCTCAGCCGGAACGGAAGCATCCCAGCTACATGACTTTTAAGAAAAGTGGCATCACTGCAAACATGGGTGACTTAATATCGTTTTGTCAGGAAATTACAACGATCGAGCCTAACAAGCTGAAGCAAGCAGGGAGGGAGTGAGGCAGTGGTGGGGTTTGGTTTAGGTTGAGAGAAGGAAAAGACAGTCACGAGCAATGTAAGGTAGGGATAGCGTGAATTCAGAAAGCTTAGCACAGAGTGACAAAAACTTTAAGGAGCATGAAAAAAATAGTCGTAACCTCAACTGTTCTAACAAATATCCCACTGTCATCCCCAAGCAGCCAAATCCCAGAAGTCCCTTTAGCAGTGTTGCTATGGAATTGACTTTCTTCTATAGCTTTTTGTGGTCAAAGAAAAAAAAAAGTAGCAGGGCACAAGCGAGAAATGTTGGGGGGGGGGGGGGGGTTTGGTTAAAAAAAAAAAAAAGGAAAAAAAAAAA